>DWPT01001627.1:0-18136 GCA_018251895.1 Agathymus mariae mariae
AACAACTAAAAAACCGAGTTGTATTGTAGCGTTTCGCATATGTTGTCTCGTTCTAATATTAGCGAGATGAGATCGTTGTGTCCTTGTCAATGTTGTTTTACCATACGCATACACGGTATAGTTTTTTTTATTTATTTTGCAAATCGTAACCGCGCGCTCTACCGAGGCTGACAAATTTTCGCATAATATGTAGATGCCGAAAATGTGGAAGTAAATTTAATTTGATATTATTTTCATGCGATTGAAGTTCTAAAGCATTTCATGCACCCAGATTCTACGTTTTCTGGTAATACTGACGCCAGCAACAGTAATTCTTCCTTTTTGGAATCTATAAACGATGATTCGGACGACATCCACAAACGCTTTAATGATATTTCATTGGGAAAAAACTACAATGAACCAACGTTCCGTAGGTGTTTCGTAGAAAATCTCTTCCGTGTACGAACGCGTCGGTATTCCACATGCACACGAGGCGGAATAATTTTTTGTCGGATAAAAGACATACTTCAAAGTGCAAATTTATTCTTGCTCTGCTAATGTTATTACCGATTGCGTCTGTCGGAAGACGCTGCACTATATACCACCCAGTATAATCCTGATGGTATTCGTGCGCCGTGGTTTACTTGCCAAAACCTAATTAAATAACAAATTATAAGTGTCGAGTGTTCGTCAATATAGACCGAGTCTTGAAATTCTGTTCTTAAACCAACGTGGTGCACGTTGGTTGGCAATGTATACTCGCAGGTACCACACGGGGGAGCGGCCGTACTCGTGCGACATCTGCTTGAAGACGTTCACGCACCTTTCCCATTTAAAGAGACACGTCCGATACGTCGACTGCACTAAGTGGTAAAGTTAACTTGATATAAAAAAAAAATCTCTTAATAATCTCAAGTAACTGATGTGTGAATAATTGCACTATTTTTGTTTCCATTAGTTAATATGTAATTATTTATATTTATGTATTAAATGGATAATGCATTCGTGTTGGACTTCTAGAGTCAAGTATGGAACTTGTGTTGGTTCGAGAGCACGCACTAATGTCAACCGCGTATCGGTAAGCTGCGCGTATTCATGTATCGTATAGCCGGCCAGTGGTATACAATACATCTCTCACGAAGACGTATACTCTATGTACATTGAAAATGTTAATTTCGCGGATATTATGTATGCAGTGCAATTACTAACAAAATGGATTCATACACTCCACAGCTCATTTCTTTTTATATTTTTTGTACTTCAGGATAATAACATATTCGTAATTATTTTCAGTGCAAAGAAGGTCCGAGTGTGAACTGCGATTCACATCGTCAGGGCTCGAAGAGATTGATCTCGAAGGATTTCGTGTTAATAATTTATTGAACTTCTGATGTAACTGCCAATTAAATCAATTATGTTCTTAAATACTTCGTGAGGTTTTCTTTATATAATATCCTGATTGCAGGTAAGATACATCTAGGTGTGTGGACTATGGCTCTGATACCAAGCATCGATGTTGAAGTTGTTAAATAGACAATCGATACCGGATAGTAAGTGGTCATCGCCGTCCGTGGAAGTCCGCAGTGTTTGAACCATTTGGTTTCCAAACATTACGTGGTTGTGGAATTAACTGCAGTGTTACATTTGACGTCATCCTTCATTTTAAATTTATTGTAACAGTAGTTTTATTGGAATGCAGAAATAGGACAGAAAATAACAAGATAATTTGAAAAGAAAAATTGAAAAGAACGATTACTAGCATAAAACAGACGAGGGGAAAATTACAACGATGATACAGTGCAGTTGATTAATTTATATAGGTTATTTTATTTTTAAGGTTTCTAATGTAATCCCAATAGCCAAAATTAACTTGTCATGGATTTTTAAAATAGTCGCGGCGAACCCTTTTAAGGTAAAATCATTTACAAGACCCTTCAATAAATTGATAATCTTCAGATGTGTACATTGTACATATACGATTACATAAAAAGTAAACTGTACATCATGCTATTGAAAAGAATATTTGTATTTATCATTGATAACAAAATGACACTTAGGGTAATTAAACACAATAAAGTTATATATAAAATTGACATTATAATAGGTAAAATATTGATTGACAGTGATTATAGATTAATATTTTCTTCCTCGTCTTGCAGCGTCATTTTTTGCATGAACGACTGCAAACTGGTCACGTCTCGCTCCAAGCCGTCGTAAGTGTATGGCTTTTTTTTATTGAGCTGCAACAAAATTAAAAACATATTAATAATCGTTTGAACACTTTATTTTTGTATTTTACATCGATATATCATCTAGTTAGTTTCTCGGATATAAAATCGATCACGAAGTTTCTCTAACCTTCGATGAAAAAACATTACGTTCGAAAAAAAATACAAAATACGAACTAATATATACATACGATTACATATGAATTGACAACGCTCGCCGGCCGAGCGGTTCGTTCCCGGATTCGATTCCTGGCCTTGGGAACCACGTGACAGATAAATGCTTGTTCCTGGGACATACACGTTCGTAGTGCTATATCCACGTCCATATTACCCGCAACAGGGAATTCTAATACTGGGGTGTCAGTGTGTGAATGTTTACAGCGTTTTCATTTACAAATTTATTGGCTGCATTCGGCGACAACTCTGATGGCAATACTGTGCGAGACTGTCTGACTGATAACAATACTGTGTGCGAGTGCATGAGAGAATGTACGAACGACCTGAGTATGCAGCCAGACGGGCAGCCGGCGCGCATGACTGTCCTGTCCGTACCGCTCGTCCAGCAGCAGCGCCGCGCCCCAGTCGCCGCGGTGTCGGATGCAGCGCCCGAGCGCTTGGTTTAACGCCCTGCGTACGACACAACCGATTTAACACGTCCAATGATGACTCAATACAACTGTACCGTGACTCGTTTTAGTGACTCCCGGCAATTTTACTTTTTCTTGTTACTTACGCTGTCGCTATTGTCATGTTGGTGTAGTTAACGAGTATTTAATTTAATTAACACAGACTTGATAGGTGGCGCTGCGGTTGCTGCTACATATTGCAGGACCGCGTCCGCCGCGACAGCTAGTTTAGCCTAAAATAGGTCATTGAAGTATGACTCGAAACTTAAGTAATCATTGATTATAAACATTTTTCAGATACGTAATAGGTGTATTTACGATATGCCGGTATATTGTATGTCAATATTGTGAATTACTTAACAGTATGGTACTTGGCCGATTTTCTATATCGGTATATTTTAATTTTAATTTAGGTAGACTCTGTTATCGTCATACGCGGTAAAAATTTTTTTGGAATTTTTCTGTCTTTGTATCTGAAAAACCTAAATACATGTTTATTACAAATCTGTGATAATTTTCATCCCCAACATGGGTCTGCCAACGTAGTTCTCCAAAGCGAAGTGAGAGCGTGCTACCATCGGTAGATACACGTGAACAAGTGTGCGGTTGCGCGGCGTTACCGGAACGCCTGCGCCGTGTACCACTGGTCGCCGCTGAGCAGTGCGTGTCCGCTGCGGTGCCGCCGGTCGTTGTACTGCATCTTCTGCTCGACGGCCAGCTCCGTGCGGCTCGGGAACGGGACGCCCACCTGCATTCATGCCGGTCGACGCTGAGAGAGACTCTCGACAGGGTTCCGTACTGCTTAATCATTATGAGTGTGTTCTTTATTTAGGGAAACCTAAAGCGCAACATATTTTATATCTGTGTTATCACGAAAGATTTCAGAAGAAATCAAAAAAAAAAAATTATACTATTATACTAATTATACTATTCAGGACGGATATATAATTATTATATTTACGTACACAATATATAACGCAAATACGGATATATACAATTAAAATTAAGCAGGAACAGGAAAATATCCGTGGGTACAGTTTGGTATCTGGCGAGAAATAAAAATAAATTATTTCTTTGGAAACACACACACACACACACACGCGTATACTATTCGCAATACAAAGGGCACATACGGCGATGACGAGCCTGGCCTGGTGGTCGCGGAAGTCCATGCCCTCGGCCACCTTCCCGCGGTACACGGCCATCAGCAGCGCGCCCTTGCTCGTGCCCACCTTCTCGTAGTACTCCTGCCGATACCACGCAATACCACAGCGTAACTCATACCTACCTAACACTATGATTACTTTCGTTTGTAAGTCGTCCCACCGCTAAGCTGGGGCCTCCTCTCGCGATGAGAGGGATTAAGGTTAAAGTCCACCACGCTAGCCTAGTGCGGGTTGGGGGACATTATACGTACAAGTCACTGCATAGCGGTGTGTACGGTGCGTATGCATGTAGTGCACGTGCGTAAGTAGTGCAGGCGCCTCTCATTTGTCAAATTGTTTGCGTGTAATAATTAATGAACACTGACGATGGTAAAAGCTACACGCTTGATGAGTTAACTCTTAGTTAGATAACTCTGCACTGGGCAATTACAAACCATTATTAAAAGGGCCCAGGCGAACACAAAAATATACCAAGCTACTTCACAACGATTACCCTATTCAGTTTAATTTAATTGCATCAAAATGTAATAGTTGGTGCCATTCATTGTATAGTCCAAACGAATATCTCCTGCCCAGTGTGAGATGCTTTGTTACCTCCATTACGTCATTATGTTCGGACACGTTCTTGCTCTCTGTGAATACATGTTTCAACTCGTTCAAACTCTGCCACAAGCCCGTCTCACGCCACCTGCGATCGATCATCGAAACCATATTAACGGCAATAAAAGTTTTTATAAAAGAATTCTTTTATCCTTAAAGTTTTCTTAACCGGTAAGCACTCGTTGACGACTTCGTAGCACAGTCAGTGCCTACGACCGGACAGGTTCTACGGGTTCAATCCCGGCTGGGGCAGACATTAGTGTGTCATGAATGGTTGGCGATGGGCTTTTGTCATGTTAATTCAATTCGTAACACAGGCAATCGTAGGGCATACTGTATGCAAAGCGTGCGTGCGTGCGCGTGCGCGCGGTTGTGTATACCATTGCTCTTACCAATTTCTTATCGGTTCGTCAACTGTTTTTCTTTGTTTTTTTGTTTGTTTTACGATGTCAATTCGGTGAGTTCGGTAATGGACTTATTAAATATAAAAATTATCAAACCGGACAGAATGTTGTCCCGTTTGTGTCCATTCGTTAACTTTGTAGTATATATAAAAATGGAAGATCTGTATAAATACATAGGGGCTGTGCTTTATCACATTATCATTGTTATTAAACGGTCGTAATACCCTGTACTGAGCGTGTCTCTATATATAAAATTGTTCCGTACGTGTGCGTGTGCGTGTAAGTGGTCGTCTGCATGGTTTAGATTCATAATTGGCCTCGATAGTAGGTGGCACTGAAGTCGGGTTGCGGGAAATTTGGTTTTTAAAACCAACGTGCGGGCAGAATGTCTTCTGCTGGGTCCGTTAGTTTTGTAAAGCCCGACCTGTTCTGCAGGCTCGTCAGCAGCCAGTACGAGGGTAGGAAGCAGAGCACGCCGTGCGGTGTGACGCGGCACGCGCGCTCCACCGTCCGCCCGAGCGCGTCCTGCACGCTCGGCTCGCGGGACTGTGCGTACGTGAGCCGCAGCCGCGCGCCCGCCGGGCCTGAGCCCACCACGCCGATCCACACCTGATAATGTCAACGTTAAACTAAAAGTTATTGGCAATGTTAGTTAAGTAGTTATCAGCGGCGAGTTCACTAGGACACTCGGTGAAAGATAACAGGGTCGACGCGTCACACGACACTGTTCCGTCATAGTACACTGGCCGCGGAATGGAGCTCCGTTCATACAGACTGGATACATGGTAATCCTCTACGGTCCGGTTTTCACGATAATTTTTGTAGGGCACATGTAACTGTCGAACCAGTTTCCTTTTGTGTTATTTCCCGACCGCTACAATAAGTTGGTCTTAAAAAAATACTCATCTACCCCCAGGCTATAAATAAACAGATATGCATACATGTTGGGTGCAACGATATCTTATTCAGGCTAACAATGACGTGTTCACTTCGTGCATATCCGGACGAGATCGCTCCTATGTGCCGCACTAATAAAAATGCATACTATCATTGGTGGTCATTTTCATTGAAATCATCACCTCATTCATTACCTTCGAAATCACTCCGCTTGAATCAATAAACACACATCGTCATCGTTAGTTCAAAGGAAATGTATGCGGAAATCCAAGAGCCGTCGATCATTACAGAAAACATTCCTGTATACGTCTCGCCGTGATCAACTATCGTTAAAATATATAATATTCGTGATGACATAAGTTTGACGGCGGAACCGTGCGTCTGGTGGAGCTGGTTCGAAATCAATTGGATATATACTATTTTATTATAGTGTTTCGTTATACCGACCCGATCGGGCGGCACGACGTGCGGCGGGCTGGCCGCGTGCGGGAAGCGCGCGCCGAGCTCGGCCGCGAGCGCGTCCAGCGGCGCCAGCGTGCCCGACGCGAGCACGACCGTGCGTGCCGTCAGCAACGACGCGAACACCACGCCCGGGTTCATACACAGCACGTTCAAGTACGGCGACTGCGGACCCTGACAGCGATAGGGATGCGCGATATTGATATCGATAGTTTAATATCGACCGGGCCATGTTAGCGTCCACAAATTATCGATGTTTTATAATATTAACGCTGTTTAACACTTTCAAGGCATGCTAATGTATTACGATAGGAGACCATGATCAACTGTAATGTATGTGCTGTATGGTTATATAATTATAAATATATATATTTTTTCATATAAAATATTTAGGCCAATTGCAAGGCCGCCCTCGGGTCGGTCAGGAATTGAATGAATAATGAAAAAAAAAAATACTTCATTACGTAGATCCAACAATTAAACTTAACTCAACGTTCCTTAACAGCAGCTCGTTAGTTATAGAAAATTATTAAATAAAAGTACCTTCTTATATTTTGATTCCACTCCAATACCTAGCGCCATAACGAAATCATCCGCAGCTTCTCCATTATTACGAAAGAGATAACCTGTAAATAATAAAATAAAAAACTGTAATGGAAGTTCGGCTCGATTTCGAATCAATGACCTGGATAGCGAACGTTAAAAAATAAATACAAGTTTTTAAATCGTGACACTAGATGGCGGTGTAAAGATTTTATAATTCGTCCGTTTTTTATTTAAGGTTATTATTATTAATATTTATTGAGTGCCCTTAGAACTAATTTTTACACAGAGCTTTGGTGACAACAACAATGTGACATTTGAAATTAAGATTTAAATAATGGAAATTTATCGATAATACAAATAAGTAATTTATACTATCAAAACTCTAAAGTATAAAACTCAAACACTTTTTGGGAGACACTGACGTTTTGTAGGATTCCAAACCAATGAAGCCCGCTCCGTGCGCGTAATACAGAGTACTTAGTTAACGTATTTTTTATACCTATATAAATGAAATGGTGGACGGGATTGTAAGGTAATAAACGGATTTAAACGAAGCTTAATAAATAACCACGCCCGACACGCACGCACGCACACTCGCAAGCACGCACGTACGTACGCGCACACACATCCTCATCAGTATTCTCCGTCTACGGCGCTAGTCCGTACGTACCCAGTATTGTCTCGAAGGTCTCCAGCAGCGAGCACGTCGCCGAGGAGATCCCGACGAAGGCTCGCGGGTCGTCGTTCATCCGCCTGCACAGCTGCTGCACGTTGAGGCTAAATTCTAACATTCCACATATTTAATAGGCAAACCGTGACATGTTACGTCATCGTGGACATTCACGACGTTTTCTTACCCATATTTTTACATTCTGCATACAACATTTGTGAGATCTTAAAACACTTTTATTACTTATTGTTTTATATACGTACGCACAATGACCGTTATAAGTTTAAAATCACGAGTTTGACCAACCTTAACATCGTCAGTATTTGGATGTGTTACCGCTAATTTTAAAGTCTATTGATCGCTTTCGTGCTACGAAGCGTATGGTTTCACCGTCGGTTGTGGCTGCTAACCGATATCGAACGATAATAACTTCCGGAGCGAATTCTCATTCAACCAATAGTTGAAGCCATGTCGGCATACGAAGTTCAAATACGAATTTAATTAGCCGTTACGCAACCTCTGACCTGTACTATGGCAGCGTGCCACAGTCTGAACCGCCTCGGTTATGTTTACAGAGTTGGTCTCTGCAGTGATTGAAGCTATTGTTTAGTTAACGTTGCGTTGAGCATTAAAGGAGTGTTTGAGGAGCGAAGCAAATTCCATCAGTCAATGGTTTCTGGGTTGGAATAGTGTTAATAAGAACCAATGTCGTCTACCGAAAGGTTGTCTGGAAGAGATCGCTACCTGAGCGATGTGACCGCCTTTAGTTACCACTGCTATATATACTTGTAAATGTGTAATTAGTACAATAAATAATAATAATACAATACAACCAACCTGGGAAATGCGCTCGACCGACGTCGTGGTTGTCGAGTGTCTCCACGAAGGTTTTGGCGTTCTTCCACGTGAACAATATCTCGTCGTTGTTGATTGGTTGCTTTTCTAACAGTGGCTTCTGGTTCTGGAACCTGGGAAGAAATATGTTATTCATCTAGCCTGATTGTGGTTAGAATATATAAATAAACCCACGAGTGCAGCGCCATCTGTCGGAGTCTGTCACAGTTATGATATTAGTGGATAATGGATATGATATAGCGGCCACTCACTGCAGCTTCACTTATCTGCAACTAGTTGTCCCGCTGTCGTTTCGCTGCAGTAAACACGATCCTTCTGTTTACAAACAGTACGCACACACACAAACATACACACACACGACGACAAAACGACGTAACATATAACGACAAAACATATCCGAAATCCACTGTATCTAAATCCATGAATCAATTGTTAAATCGCATTGTAATCTGTTCAGTTGTTTCTGATATCATCGCATCGATACTTACAGACGGACACGTTGTTATGTATTATGTAGCGATACAACAATATATTGTACGCACCAATAGTCCCATTTGTCAAGCGACTTTCTTAAAGCGTCGATATACGTATCGGCGCCTTGGTTAGAGAACCGGTAGAACGAAGCTGTTTCGAGCTCCTGAAAATATAACAAAATCGATTCAGAAGGCGCATCTTGAAACCACTGACGTTAGATTAGTTCATCTATTTTTGCATATTTTCTTGTCTTACTCTCAACAATGTCCAGTTGTAATAGAGACAATGACTGTCATATAATTTAGAAACATCCTGAGAACTTCAGCATAAGAATAGAACAATGACACAAGGGAATATGTGAGAGGGGCTTGCAGGCGTCGTCTGAAGGTGCATTAAAACGTAGTAATCAGATTGCGTTTCACTAATATGTTTAACAGGAATAAAGGTTTCCAAACACTTTTTCGAATGCGAATCTGGCTTTAACACACATTTTCATTTATTAAATACATAAGTTACAACAGAACGTATTAATTTGTATACTAGGTCAAACTTAGTCTTACAAATTATCGTATCATGTAGCGCCATCTAGTATTCAATCTAAAATTCGTTACTATTTAATATACATGAATTTAATTCTAAATAGTTTTTCCGCCGGCTAATAGATGGAGTTATTGGAGTATATATTTTTTTACCGATTTTGACCTTAAGACCTTAAATGCTGCCTGTTTTTATTAAATCATTGAAAATAATATTACTTTAATGAAGATTAATTTGGCTACTCTTCGGTTGTCTAACTTCGGTATTAGTTGCGGTATAAAACTCGGTGTATGGCAATAGACTTTGACAACTTTTTTTACGGCTACAACCATACCTTCATAGCTGCTGTGATCTGTTCCTGGTGCAGCGTGAAGGTTGCGGCGTCCCGGCACACCCCCTCGATGTTGTGCGCCTCATCGATTATCAGGATGTTGTCACGCAAGCTGATGTTCATCTGTATTGACAGATGTTTTTAATTAATGGGTATTCCTAGAAACAGCGAAACAGGTAGTCGACTTCAGATACAATTTTATGTGATATTCCTTCATTAATAGATAATTTATTCATCGCTTCCTCTGAACGTTATATTAGTAATTTGAAGTAATTAGGACGTAATTGCGGATGGTGTATACATCTTCAGTTCATTTATTCTCAAGATCTCAGTTGATAGAATTCTGGGATCGTGTCTCACCCCGCACGCCTCGCTCGAGACTTCTCAATACTTCGTTTAGCAGTTGCTGTACTACAGCCACGTGTACCTAGGCCTGAATTGCGACCTGCACGTAATAGCCCATCTCCACCAGCCGCTGCAGGTTGAGCGCGGATGGCAACATTTTGCGATCATGCGCTGTCTCTCTTGCAGCACTTACGCTGTTCCGTATAGCGGGGTCGATGAGGTAGTTGTACGGACAGAACACGATCTCCGACGTCGCGGCCATCGTCTTGGCCGCGTAGTAGGGACACGCGCTCGTCCGCCGGCCCGCGCCGACCAGCTGCTGCAGGTTGAACGCGGGCGGCAACACTTTGTGCGCCAATGCCGTTCGGTTTTCGAAGTACTTGCAATTGGTTGTTGTCGTGTCCTTTGAACTGGCCGACTCTATTTTCTGAAACGTGTTTGGTAGAGTGTTAGCCTAGCATCTGATGCTATGCACGGGCTCCAAACTATCAAAGAAACTGTTGGTACTCGCCCTTCAATGTTACGAAGAATTCGCCTTGAAAAATAAAATATCACAACTTGGTCGGGAATATCATAGAAAAGACGAGAATGAAAGTAATGCTGTTTGTGGTGAGGCACGGCCTCTTCACGAGACTGACCTTGGTGCACGCCCTGCACATGTCGATTTTCGAAGACCATTGGCGGGAGTCGAACTCGCGGATGCAGCTGTAATCCCTGCTGGACAGCACCGTCATGCGCACTGCCCCGCAGTACGGCGTCCTCTCGAACTCCTTGATAACTTGCTCCAACTGCTTGTGGGTGCGCGATCCGTAGTAGATAGTTGGGAGACTGTAACTATTATGGCTTCAGATTATATTCGAAACTTATTCAACTAACACGAGCTGCTAAAAATGTGTTTTTCTCATTTGCGCTGCATATAGAAAATGAGTACAAAATAGATGAGTCCGTAACACGAAGATGCGACAGTGTCCTTTGATGGGCGTCACTTATCACGGAACTCCAATTTATTGTCCTTTACATCTACGAGTGCATAGCTAATAACACCTATGAATAACTGAAAGGAACAACAATCACTAATTCTGTTCTGTTAATAATGGCTCTACTGCTAAAGAGCAAGTTGAACAACCACTTATTTTTTAATGTAACTAATCGACAAACGAGCAAACGACCCACCCGATGGTAAGTGGTCACCGTCGCCCATGCACTTCAGTAACACCGACGGCGTCACCGACGGGTAGATATTGTCTTTTATCCAGCAGAGTGCACCACTGGCAGGGATTGTTGGCTTGGACTCAAAGGTTGGATGGTACTCCTTACCACCCTTAAACCCCTCGTTGATTTTTTGCAATGCAATGTACTTTTTAGACGTGAAAACCTTTCAGATATTACCGTATAAACTATAACCTCTATAATCTAAATATAGAGAATTTATATATAGAGAAATCCGAATTACATGAGTCTACTGTAGTAAATAGTACATATATTTTACTTAGTTACCGTTTCTTCGGTGAGCTCTCTTGATTCTTTGGTATCTCGGGAGTGAGATTTGTACTTGGAACGTATGAACTGATGTCTTGTGTTAGATCAATAGCCGTTTGTTCCAAGTTTGGTTTCTTGTGAATTGTCACTAATCCCGGCTCACCATTATCTAAAAAGTGACGGACCAAACGATTATACGAACCCTTATAAAATGTTGAAAACGGCAGGGTATTGTCCATGATAACGGAACAACAGGAGTTATATAAAAAAGCGAGATATATTTTTTCTAATGTAACGAAGTCCTATATACTGGAGTAGGTTCAATCGACGAAACCAATACGTAGGTGTTTAATTATCCAGTTCGCGCTGCTTGAATACAACGATGTTGAACCGCTACGCCAGTTTCATTCCTGTACTAGATTCACATCGAATCGCCTCAAGGCCCGCTCGGCTGTGATCTTAGATAAAAAGAAAGATATTTCTGCGCTTATACTTCCGTTGTTAAATCAGCCGAAGCAGACGAGTGTACGCTTCACAACTTCCGCATTTGTCGGGATAGAAGCGTGGATCTGTTACACCTCTCCCTCGCATTGGATTTTCTAAGTGATCACTCAACATTGCAGCCTATAATGCCCGTTTACCTTCATAACATATGGAATAATATATGTTATATTCCAATCAATATAATTATGGCGGCATTAAATTGGTCCTCTATCAAAAATCTTATCACAAATTGTAAATTGTGTATAAGAGATGTTATGTTGGAACAATGTAATGGGAGTAACTTAAATGTCGTTCGAGTGCGAGTTACTAAAGTGTCCAGAATATAATAAAACTAAAATAAAATAAATTAACTAAGCAGTAGCACAAAATCAAATTTATATTTAAGTAATGAATATTATCACGACCTATACCTAATCGTCCCACTGCTGGGCTCGAATCTTCCACATCACATTAAGAGTGTTTGACTTTTGAAAACATGCACTACAAAATGTGGCCCGGTCGTATAAATTGTTCAACATCTGCGCAATGTTTTACGACATGTTTATGTATATGACAGATATTTTCTTCTCATGTTTTGGGAGACTGTTGTGTGTAATTTTATAGTACGTAGTTACACAGATTTAAGAAATCAAAGGTGCGTCACGAGACACGTCTCCGTGTATACCGTGTGGAGGAATAATGCACAAACCGAGGTCGCTGCTGTATCACACGGCTTCTCGGACACTCTAAATAATAATTAATCTATATGTTCTAATAACAAATCTACAACGGACCGAGTCTGTACATCGAATATTTTTTGGAAATTTTAATGTACGTAAGTTTTTTATTAATATAGACGCCGAAACGTATTTTTTTTAGAATTTCTCTCCATCTGTCTGAACAGATTTTGATAATTATTGATATACTAGGAATTTACATTGTAGGTCACAATCTTTTATGTCAGGTAATGGAACTGTCAATGGAACCGCGGAATTGAACATAGCGAAGCGAGGACAGGTTACTTTTCAGAATAACCAAATACACAATTAACAGCATAATACGAGTAAGTAATTACAGGTATTATGTAACAGTTTTTATAATTAAGAGCGGTTGGTTGTCGCAGCAAAACAAGCAGCGATGACTGAGTAAATCTCGGAGTAGTTAGTTTAGAAAAGTAGTTCGCAAATGCGACAGAGCATAGACAGCTGGAAGTCGTAATACTCGATAATGATATTTTGGGTACCTTTCTGATATGAATAGAATCCCTTCGTCAGATCGCTTGTCGTAGACTGCGTCAAATTATGTTTCTGGTCTATCGGCATAAGCCTGGGCCCTTGATTGTCTGTTAAAAGAAATATAGCTTTTTCTTTTATTTCAAAAGCTACTACGAAGATTCTCGGCGCAACATTTCAGACTAGCCATAGACAATAAAAATAAACTTTACAGTCCGAATTTGACCAGTGTTTGATAAGCGTTTCATAGTTGCAATGCATCCAGGAATATTTTCTCTTTTCTATAGAAATTTAGAATTGTTGTATATGTTTCTGCTACTACATTGTGTATTTAAAATTTTTAGCTCATCAGTTTTAGATAAAAGGATATGTAATTTTATTACGACAACTTTATATATACTAATACTATTACAAAACTTATTGATTTGAGTCAATACTATGATGTGTTATATTACTATTGAATCACACGTTGAATTCAATTGGACTAATCAATTTTTATGTATTTTCTTGAAATCATGTATAAAATTAAGCACATAATAAAAATTTGTCGACAAATGTATTTATGTATCTCATTACAAACTTCCGTATTCGACAGTGACGTGCAGTTGTTTTTTAAGTACTAAATTACCCCTTAAAATTAATTCTCTAACTCAGAATCACAATTCGTTTGATTACTTTTTAATTAAATTTAATAAATTACTACAAACTCTAAATGTGTGCTAAATTTTCTTTAATCCATTTGGTAGATTCGGAGATGAAGAATAAGATAGACAGGAGAACTAGTGATCCTGTAAGAGTTCCGCTTATTACACTTAGTTACATAAGTGTATGTAAATATGTAAAATATTACACATTATTTGAATCTGAATGTTAAGAACTATTGACAATATTATAATTTCATAGCTAAAACCTAGTACTTTAACTAGGGTCGTGTTCATGTTTAGTTATACATTTAATTGATTTAAACGTAAATGTCGCTAGAAACCTTTTTAATTTAAAATAACGTCCTTATATTGTTGTAAAAGTGTGTTTGTTAAATAATTTTAATGCTGAATACATTCGACAACCCTACACAGTTTCCCTCGGGCGCCAGAAGGTATTTCCGAAATGTCATTTCGGTATTGCCACAGCGAGCGGTCGACGGGCGCATCGCGTCGCATATTGTATACATTCCTGTTTGGTATGCCGAACCATTGATCTGGCGTAGAGATAAGTACGTATAATATATATATATACCTATGTATAAGCAATTTAATCTAGAGTCCACGAAACCGACCACTTTGTGCGTATTTTATCACGCTAATATTGATTATTAGTTCATTGAAGTTGTTTCATATACGTTATAAACACGCCAAATTGTAGCAAAATCTGTTCGATCAGATTGACAGAGTCACGAAGAGAAATTACGTTATAAGGGGAAGTACTTTTCTCATAGGTGTCTGTACTTTTCACAGACATGTCACACGGGCTTTATATTTTACGTTAAAGCTTCAGTGCCTTTGAAAACTTGAAGAGGAACTATATGACAAGCAGGTTTTTACGTTGTATTTTGTCATCTGAAGCGTAAAAAGTAGTTAAATTGAAGACGTCGATTGACAAGACAGACTCTCTATAAGTGTTAACTAATGTTTTATATGAATTCAAATGACGTTCAAACCACTGAGCCGTCTTACCAAGTATTTAATCCGTTAACTATTTAAATATATTCATTATGAATTGAACATTATTTAAATTCCAACATTCGCAACTACGCAATAATAATTATTATCTCAATTCGTAGAACCGTTTTGCTAGTAGGTGGTCGTCAATAAATGAAAACATAATTTCAAACACCACCGAGCAGAGCGTGATTCGAGTTTGCTCACTTTGTACTTGATCCTTGCAAGTACGTAAACAGTGGTAATATATCTGTCACATTGAGGTAGAATGAGAAAGATATTTAGCATTCCCTGAACGGAACATTCTCAGTGCAGGCCGGAGGTGACGCGTAGTAGTGTGACTTGGTTCACTAAGTCAAAATCTAGGACATAGATTTTTATATTTTTAAATTTATTTATAAAGACATAAATTACTTGACAAATCATAGGTACTTTCCATTTCAAAATGAAATTTCTTCCAGCAGAATTTGGACTTGATCATTTGATAAATTTAGCGTCCACACAAAATAAGAACAGAAATAAACTATAAACACATATGTACAACCAAGAAACTGCCCTCGCTTCGCATCAGAAAATAGCATCTGCATTGTTTTAGGACTGGGTGTTTCACGTTCTGCGTATTAGATATGTACGTATATTAATTCATAACTTTTTTATTTATGCACTGATTGAAATGAAACGAACTGTAAATTTTAAGCGATGATTACTGCGATAAAACATGGAAAACCGTAATGAAATCGGATAAGCTGTTTCTGAGATTATCGCGAATAAACGCACAAACAAAAAGACAAAAAAATCTAACAACTATTGTTTTAGCTTCTATTACTTCAATTAAGATCCCTAATAATGTTTTTTCGCATATATCGTTCATGTACAGAAAGTGATCAGTTAGAATTTTATTAAATGTATAGAAAGATATAACCATATAAATTTGGGGTGTACGGGCTCCATCCATTCCTGAGTCCAAGCCAACCTCCCCGGCTCGTGTTACACTCTGCTAAACAACGGACGAGGCTATGACGAGCGGTCCCTCCGGTTAGAGGTCGCCGAGCTCTGTACCACCCAGTTTAAACCTTACGGTACTTGCATGTTGGTCGGGTTTGCCCGACTGGTTAGTTAGCAATCTCCTAAAATCAACCGTGAAATGTTTACAGCTCTTTGTAGAAATGAAATTTAGAGAGCGAAAATTAGAGCGAGAAGTTTCTTTGAACGAGAAAGAAGAACTTATATCTATAAGAAACATTTTTGAAATAATATTTTCACAAACATAACACGTTTGATTGTAAAGAAATAACCTCACTACCATGAAAATTAATGTTGGAATTAAACTGGAGGAGGTTGGTCTGGAATCAACGATGAATGGAATCCTTCAAAAATCCACGAGATCTTAGACCGAAACACAAATTCTGCATAAAATATTTTACATTTAAATATTAATTTATTGAACATACAACAAGATAACAATATTGAAATATTCGTAAACAACTACAGTAGTGAAAAATATGCCGAAGCAGATTACGCCCTAGACGGCTGACGATGGAAGTACGTTTTATCAAGTTTAAGGACTAATACAGAATTTACGAAAAACTTGATGCAACGTTTGCATATATCGAAGCGAATCGTATTTAGGTAGTTAAAACTGGAAAATTAATCCCGAGTCTCCGAGGCGCGTGGCCGCAACAGTCGTGGCAAAGCGCGCTCAATGCTGTCATCACGTAATCCCCGTAATGGCGTCATTGTAATGGCGGTGCGCAATTTCGAATCGACGAGTCACTGCCACTCTTTTAATTCTTACTAGTGTTCCCTACGTGGGTTCTAGCTACTAAGACATTACGAGTAGGTATGTATTATTTTTAATCTGTTTCTTCAATAGTAAACCACACGAGCTTATATATCTGTTGGTTCTATTTTTAGCGTACCATTAAGTGATATAGCACATAGTATGTGTTATCATCCGCGTACTTATCACATTTTTCACTTACATACCACTAGAATCAGAAACATTGTAATAGTATGTTATAATAAATAAACACGTTGACATTAATTAATAATTATTACATATTCTTCTAGATACGAGTACCATTCTACAAATATAACTAGGTGACATTTATTTACCTGGAGGACTCTGAAGTTCTTCCCACTTACGTTTCATACGGAAGTCATTGATGTTGTTGTGACTCTGCTCTGCGTCATATATACTTCTTTCACCTGATGAAGCAACATAAATAATATTTTACTCAAAACTTCTTATCGTTGAACCGGAACATAGTTTAGTAAGGATGTGAGCGATCCGTTACAACCGAATATAATTTTAATAAATATCTTTTAGTTTTCACAGTGTTCAAAAATACGACAAATGTTTTAAAAATTAAAACTGATGCCAGTTTTCTTGAGTTTAAGTAACTTTTTTTTCCTTTTTTATAAGTACATACGATGATGACAAATTGTAGCACTATTAACACTTAATAACAACAGCATATTAATGGAGTTAACAAAGGCAACAAAATGTCCTATTACATGACAAGAATGAAAATAATAATTATAAAAATAATTCAATGTCCGACTGAGATGATGATTTGAGGTTCGTCGACAGTAATTAATTAGAACTGAATAAATTACAATGACAAGTACTTGCGTACTAAGTTATCTTTGATTTTACTGTATAAGATATTTAACTAACAACTCTAGATAAGGACGAAGTTCTGACCTCTGCATCGAGCGAGTTGAAAATGGAGTGCATCGAGAAGGAATACGTGTTGGTTATCTCGGAAAATATCTAAAATTATTTATTGTTTATAGGTAAGCGAGAAAGACAGTCATAAACTATATAACTTCGGGAAAAATAGTCATTTCCTAAAAGCATCTAGCAATATGTTGTCGTTGTGTATAACGCGTAATTACCATTGTAAAATTACGCGTATCTACAAAAAAATCAAATTGAGATTTCGCGCCTGAAAGTAACTGACTATGATTGGCATCCGCGCGGGGGATAATTTTTTGAATCTACCAATGAAGCCGAGTAGTTCAAAATAAACAATATTGCGGAGCTACTGTCGAAAATATTACGACCTGAATTTCACGTATCTACGGAAATCTCTATCAGTGTGGCAGGATTTGTGTGGCGCTCGTCCTGAACATTGTTTGTTAAAAATATTTAATGCATTATT
>DWPT01001628.1:0-18134 GCA_018251895.1 Agathymus mariae mariae
AAATCTTATAATTTTAAAGAAGATTCAGAAAAATAACATTTTACTTATTAACAATTAAAACAGAATGACAGCTATTCGACAGCCCCACTTTTTCCACCACTATTTAAGATGAACTGGCCAGAAGCAATCTGCACGGCCTTTTATGCCCCTGGTTCTTATAATTTATTTTATTCTTCTACAATATATATATGGCGTTAAATCACAAATGATTATTTCCAAAACTACACATCATATACAGATTACAACATATTATTCAAACTTTGAATAGTTTGAATAGTCAGTTAGTCTTTAGAAAAAATCATCGCATTTTTTAATTGCATATTGTGCAAAAAATAGAACGGAGTGAAAATTAAATTATTACACAGTTATAATACTTATAAAACTCTCAACGAGAAAACGTAATAATTTAATTTTCACTCAATAATATATAGTATTAATCCTGAGAGAAAAAGTATCAAGAAATTGACAGAAAATATTTGTTATTAAACATAGTCATATAATAAGTAGTATATATATAAGGGCTTGGCTTCAACTTACTGTACTCTGCAAGGAACGGATTTCTTGTAACTCTCACGAGAGGAATGAAGAGGTTACTGACGAATCCCACTGTCGGAATATCTCTTGCTGCTTGAAGGTCTACAATATTAATAACACCTGCTTGTCATGCTCTTGAAGCTACCGAAGTAATTGAGAAAAATTGCAAGTAGCGGTCATATGTTTGTATGGACACATGGATTATGTATGTACTTCGTTATGTTACTATATTAATATTAACAATTCCATCCCTTCGTCACGAACATTCTTCCGGTTGAGACGACGCGTTTCGCTTTGTCATTTCTGATGCGTGCGTCGATATTTCCACGTTTTCTATTAGAGTATGGATGACTTCAAGTCATCAAGTAAATTAATTTTCTATGTTTGTGCGCTTCACCATTAAGTAAGATTGAAATCCAGCATTAACCTATAATCGTAAATATATATATATATATATATATATATACTACAATTTTATAATCGAATCTACATACCGTATCAATTAATTAACTTGTAGGTGAAGAGAAACATCTTTATCTTTTACTAACTCAAGAATAAAAGCTGTAATAATAAGTTGTTGATAGAAATAACATAAAAAGAAACTGGGCAAGCTTTCTATATATATATATATACATATAGTAAAATTCTAAGTGATCTCTTTCTGTAAAAATTCGAAAATAATAGATTTTTTTTTTCACTATCTCGGTCATACCTACCGTTAATCGTTTTTGAATTGCTCGAATAATTCTTTTTGAACCTTACAGCTCTCGTGAATACGCGTCTTTTAAGCTTTTCTGAATATCATATCTCGGAACCCTCCGAGATATAAGGGGATCGCACTTTTTCATGAAATCGGAACATACACTGGTGCGAACGAAAAGGCATTTCCAATGACAAAATTTTATTAAGGGCCAATTATTACCATAACCCAAACTTCGAGACCATTCATAGGATAGTGGATGTGAGAGCGTTTTATGTACCAATTATTCAGCGGTTAAGGAATAGATATATTTCTTGTATGCATTATTTATATTGTCAGGAAAGTTTTGACATATTCGCTAATCTGTCGAAAATTCGTAATTCACAGTCGGAAGGGTATGTTGTTTCTGATCTTCCATTTTGTAAAAACTACCAGTAGGAACTACTTGTTTCATTGTTTTATTTTTTCTTTCCCTCGTGATAGTTATTCATTTATACAGTATTGTAGTGCTGGCGTCGCTATTATTGAAATAAGCCGGTGCTGTGTAATGGTAATAGGGTTGTCCTGGTTAATAAGACAAAGTGGTTTATTAATACAACCGTCTGTTGTAAACTTTGTAGCCCATAAGCTCTGTATTTAATTTATGTAAGTAAGTAAGCAGTAGCTAACGAGTTTGAACATTGGTTTCTCGCATGGGATACTAGAGTTCAGATGGGCACGGCACGGAACTGCGAATTCTACAAACACCATTCAAAGATAACGTGTCATAAATTAATGTATCTGTTGCTTTGATGTAGGAAAATATAGTGAGAAACCTGCATACCTGATAGATCCCAATAATTTTAATAAGTAAGCCGCTCGTGGATAGCTTGCCGGACTAATGCTTGAACCCCGATCATTGTTATGCAGTGGGACCATTATACGTTGTATTGATGAACGTACTTTAAAACGCTTATAGCTTGGTGGCATCTCAATCATAAATAATCGAGCGAGACGAGAAACGCTGGTACAGTCGATAGCTTGATTGGTGATAACTAGAGACAAATCTTCAGTACTTACAAATTTCGAGGACGTGTTATAATGGTATTTTCATGCAGAGTATGATTGCATGTAATAAAACAGGTGATTCTATCCAAACTTTCATATGATGGTGTTATATTTAAATGCTATGAACTTTTAACCACTATCAAACCATCAGTATTATTCATTCTGAAAACAACATAAATACAACTACATGCTCGAAAGTCAATATAACAATTTATATGTTGCAATTTATGAATTGTTAATTGTTAAGCCATGTTGGGCGGGAATAATTTCGTTTCGAACTAGACCACAATGTTCTTATGGTTCTAAAAACTCGTTGTAAATAAAGACAATTAAGTTTTAAATAAATATGTGAATTTAATATAGAACTATAAATATAGTATATGCTTGAAAGTCAATATGACAATTTACATGTAAAATGTTGTTTCTTATTTTGTGAGGTACGTATACGTGAAACTAATGAAAAAATTCTTAGAAAGAATCGAAGAAAGAAGTTCCTCAAACTTCCTATTTATCCTGAGAACTAGAAGAGCCTTTCAGTATGCTGCGACTTCCAACGATTTTCTATTAACTTTGAAATTGCCCGCTTAGGAAAGAACAATTTATTGGAAGTTTCCTTTTCACGATTTGCGACCTAATAATGACTTTCATTCGACATCATTGGTCATATTTATGAATTATATATATTTTCAGGATGAGATTATCTAGGCTTCCTTCCGATTTTCAGTCCAGGAAGGCTTGTGTCGATATAAGTGATTCATTATCCAAGAGGCGTCAGCGAATGCGGTGAAGTTAATTAAAACTATGAAATAATTAATTGAACTATAAAATTATTTATTAATATAATATAATATAAATTATTAATGATAATTGTTTTCCAATTATGCCAGTTAATTAGACGAACAAAATTCCCAGTGGTCTTACTTTTGGAAAGGAAATTCTTAATAAGTAATTCCTCCTACAAGGAGGACTCTCGAATCTTAATTATTTATGTCTTACTTCATATCCCTGATGACTTGAGTAAATTAATTTGTAATATAATTACGTGTAGCGCTTGGCAATTGAACTCAAAGATCGATAGGCTTACTGATCCAGAACAGATACTAAATGAACAAACCGTGCACCGCAATATATTATTGAGCTGATTTTACCGGCAACAGAAACCCGAAAAGTTTCCGGTAGTAATCGATTTTCGGTAAGAAGTACCCATCAATTTCAATATCTCTGAATGACTCTGGATTCGTATATCAAGTTTAATATCGCTCAAAACTTGTTCGTAAAGACGTAGGTTTGTAGATATGAAATCAAGGTCGTTTTTCGATACTTTGTATTGGAAAAACGTCAAATAATCAACTGCGTTAAGAATGTTGGGAATTGATTGCTGTAGCACAGCCATGTGTGGCGATGATATAACAAAGAACCTCTGTTTATATTGTCTTTTTCCACTTTCAATGCCGTAAACGAGCAAATAGCTTGATTGTAATTATTTATCCATGTCACAAAGGGCTTCAAAGATATTAATCCACCTGACCATAAAAATGTTTTCCCCTTACATTTTCTAACGCGATGTCTGCAACTTTAGCAAAATGTCAAGTATCCCTTGATTGAACTGGTCGATGTTGGTTGTTCCAACCTTCAACAACAAGATTGTGCGGGCCATTACCTGATTGATGGTCAATGGTAACATGCACCAGAATTAGGTGAGTTTGGAATCAAGCATGGACAACATTTGTAACACTTATGTTTCTCTGTTTAATCAACATACGGGTAGTACTGAGTAAAACTTAAACATCTTTACAGTTTGCCAGTGTAAGGTGTCTGAGCAATCTAGCTGTAATTTGTTCCGATAATGAATAAGGGTAAAACGCGTTCTTCGCCTCTCGATTGCCCAGTTGTAGGAACATATTGAATGACTGAGAATACTTGAAAAAACAGTAACAATTAAAATATTCGCTGTAAGTACCAACTTTGAAGCTCGAAGAATTTTCAGGCGTTGATGCATAGTATAGATCATAGACACGCAAGTTTAAAAATTACTACATTTTGCTACGTAATTATTTTAAAATACAAACATTTCTACGGTAGTGTGTAGTAGGATTTCCGTTCAAACTAATTTTATTCGTACTTATTATTTAATATTATTATTATATGTTATTTATTGTTCTTTCATTTTTTTTATTATTATTTTTTATTTTATGTGACACGGCGCGTAATGTGAATTGACTTTTTTTTTAGTTTTTCTCATATTGTTCACATTTGTGATATCTTGTCTAATATCATTAGCTAAGATATCTTCATAATAATTGGATATAGTAGTAATTTCTTTAAACGTCAGATCATTTCCTGTGACGATCCTCTTCATAATCATCACAAAATCAACTATATTTTCCTCACATTGAGCCCGGGGAGTGCTTGAATGTATGCCACATCAACGCGCAAAGTATTCCGTGTAATTTTTTAGATCTCCAAAGTACATTCAGCCGTAGTCACATCACACAATTTGTACATGGGAAAGTCGGTTAAAACTTGTATTTCAGTCTTCGTGGTATCGCTTCTCTGGCTTTGTGTTATTGGTAACGAACGAATAGGAAAAGGTAGCGGAGCAAGGGAGTAAGTTCATTTATTTGGTATCTATTTTTCCATACACACATATAACGAGATTATTTCTTTTTCTCCGTTAAAATATTCGTCAGATGCTCAGTATTTGCTGGAGATTGATACAAATGGAATCAGGTCGTTGCTAGCAGTATATTATTGTCCTCCTAATATTAACTACTTTGGGTTGCTGGGTGACTTTAATACATGATACATTAGTTTGTTGCCTGTGTATATATATTCTAACGGCCTTACCCGACTTTGTTTGAGTTGAATAATTACGCTAATTTATATAAACAAACATACATACAAACATATATATACATAATGTTCAGCCTTTGTCCATCATGAATAATGTTCAGGTTCAGAAGGTACTTTCCACTTACACAAAAAACTCACAAAATTCGGACGTGCATTTATAATATTATTAGATATGAATTAAACTAGTAATAAACGTTTCATTCTTCATCATTCTTCCTTACTAATTAATAACACAAAAGATCACAAAAGAACAGATATTTACCTATTAAATACTTGAAGGATTCGGCCAGGGAACAAACTCGTTATTACCAAATAAGCTGTGAGATAGACGATTTTACTGCATACATCGACCGTATCAACAACCTTCAGACAAACGAACATTCGCTAGTTTTCAATACAACCCACTCAGCTACACAGTTCATGTGTGTGTGAAACATGAAGTTTTTATCAGTCACGTTAATCAAATTTCACAAATCGAATTCCATCCCATCCGTCGAGTCTGGATTAGAGGACAGCTAAGAACGTTTTCTAATCAAAGGATCCCTCGTATTGTTTATTGGCAGGTAATCATCATGATTGACTTGGCACATTTGTGAGATTACCCAACTTGTAAATAATAGAAATTGTAAAGAGTTATATACAGTTCACTTAGAAAATTCTTGTAGTAATAATACAAAAATGATAATATGAATATTATAATTATAAATAATATGAAAAAGGTATTTTTTTTAAACGATCGGAATTGATGAGATTATCCAACTAGAGCATCGTAGTAAGTACAAAGGATATGTGATACCTTATGAATTTGCCGTGAGTAATAAGAAATTCGGTGTTCCCGACTACTAATTCAGAAAATGTTTTGTTCTGTGAAATTTACAACCCCTACACGGGGTCTCGTTTGTTCGTTTGACTGCTATTAGAATTAAATTCTAATGCAAGTCAGTCGTAATTTGAAACCATAGATCCTTATAGTTATATACGAATAACTATTATGGACTCTTAACTGTATATGTACTATTTTTTTGAGAATTATAAATGCAAGTAGAATTTGTTCTGAATACAGATGTCAACTCACATTTCTTTGGAATTGCAGTCATTTGTTCCGTATGTCTGATCACGTAACACCCTAAAACTACTGAACAGTTTAGGACGATACTTGACATTTTAAATGCTTTTATTATGGATCATAATCTAGGATGCTTACCACGGGAAATGGATCTGCTCCCGCGGTATGGAAAATAAAAGTTAGTAAGGACATAATAATGTTTAGAGACAGGATAGATGGCAGGTAATCAAAGTAAACAATACAGCAGTGTTGTTATGCTATACAGAATAAAAATTAATGTAGTGCAATGTAAGGCAGCACAGCGAATTGAACTTTTGTCAGTTTGGGTGATAAATATAAAACGCAAAAATCCTTGTCTAAGATACATTATACTACACAATAAATGAAAAGACTCGTTACGCGTTCTGAAATGAAGTACTCGAGATAAAGTGCCTAGTAAAATATAATATGACACGAGTAAACGATGTTCATAAAAGCAATCTTTATTACCTAAGACTACTTCGTTTCATACAACATTTAATTTTCACGGCTGTATCGAAAAAGTTCTTTAATATAACCGCCGGCATAATGTATGTTGAAACTTGAATATAAAAGTACGCCATTGAGATTTCACTAAACTTATCGACTTTCTGTATTCTCTCGACAATACAAATGTTCGTAACGACTCCGTTTGGATAAAACATTTATCAATTTTCATGTAACTGAAGACCGAGTGTGCTGGTTGTTACATGTGTGCATTGGTTGTACCCGGCACGTGATTCTTATCATTTACTAACATTGTTCGGTGCTGTTGTCGTTTGTGCCGTTGTAAGTGTGTCTGGTATGTTGTGTTGTGTATTGACACACTCAAACGACAAGAAAACGGTACTATACTATTATTATAAAGAGAGTGCAATTTTTGTGTGTTGGTGAATATGCGGAAGGTAATCTCCGGAACTATACTAAACCTAAAATTTCTCCTCCGTCCGTCCTGAACGTACATTATTTTAGATAAACATAGTCTACATACCATGTACTTGTATATATATAATATATATATCTTCTCAATAGTTTCACTGTTGACAGATAGGCAGTGCTCGTCATGTATACACATTTTTGACAGATCTTGTTCGTCTCACAATCTCTCGCCAATTCACTCTGTTGGTCGTCATTTTGGTATACTCATGCAATGGTCGCCCACAGCAGACTTGATTTGGTCCATCGCATGGGCGATATATCGCGTGGACTGGTACCCTTCCGTCTGCTTTATATATATATATATATATATATATATTATATTATTTTCATAAAAAGCTGTAGGTATACATTGATGGAAGATCTTGTATATTCATATCTGCTGTGTGTGTAAAACTTGGGTAACACAACTATGTAAACGTCTGTATAAAAATGGAACCTTTTCAGAATACTCGCGTGTCCGTCGTTCCTACAATATTTTCTCCGATTAGATTGGATGCGTTAAGTTTGACAAGTATATAAAATTTGGTGTACCCAACAGGAACCTTAATCGTAAATAAAGGATTTTGATTTTAAGGGTAAATTTTGGGAGGCAAATTGATTTTTTTTTAATGTTAATAGCCGACAATCGAGCAGACGAGCCACCTAATGGTAAATGGTAATCTACGCCCACGGACATCAGCAAGACTAAATGTATCACTGATGCGTTGTCGGCCTGGAAATGAGAAGAATCTAATTAAGAAAGTACTGGCTCTCAAGCCCCCAGCCGGAACTCGGCGAGTCGTTTGACGGCTGACTTAAGCAGGAGGGCGGTAGGTAGCCAGGCAGGCATAATAACGACTTAACGACTTAATAATTATATTGATAATATAATCTTTACTCAATACCCTACCACCAAATAGACTGGCTTCTGTCGCCTCTTACGACACCCTGTTCCGCCAGCATAGGATTGAGGGGAGTGTTCAAGCCCGCCCCAATACAGCAAAAAATATGCAATATGTTACGTATCAAATGAAGGGCTTGTTAAGTGGGACATAAGTATATGATTTTTTATTTATTGTTATCATAGCCGCAGGACTACATACAAAGGTACCCTTTATTTAATCTTGATTTGAATTTTAAAATAATATACGACAAAATCATCATAAACTATCAAAGCTTGATATCAGAGTATGTCATTAAATGTTTGGTTTGGTTGCCATCGCTCGGCATCACCAGCAGTTCAAATTTTATATATAACTCATTCACAGCTCAACGGCGTGCAATAAACTGTCTTATAGAAATTTATATTATACTTTAAGTTACATTACACTTCTTCTTCCTTTACTTATGTTCGATAATCGATTACGACCGATGCGCGCAGGTATATTCTACGTCCGCACGAGCACGTACTCATCACTTAGAAAAGTACGTATAACTCCTTCAAACGTCGGTCCACGAGGTACTTAGTGCACGTGTATGCCAACGAGTTTCCTTCATGGTGCCGCTGACGGTACTGCGATTATATTGATTTTTAATACATATTAATGGTTACATTTTAATGAAATTTTCGTTTATTTAGAAGCATATGATGACATTCAAGCAGTGGATCGTTCACTTGACACTTGGCCAGCAATAAATGTTTAGTAATAGATTTTCATAGAACTATACTTAACTAAGTGATATAGCAACATTATGCAACGTATGCTATTTCTCTCTGCAAGCCTCACGTCAAGTCATCCGATTCAGGCACAACACTCAACTATCACGTGACCACGAGATCTCGTAGTATTTTTTTCAGCAATGTTGAAAGTAATTATGCGGGATATATAGTCTATATCCATACGAGATAATGTAAACAGTGCAATACTTTTAAAATAGGTGCCGGGACTCCGAGATTACTTGGCACATAATCACAAACTCACAAAATTCGTACTCTCCATATTATTATATTCCTAAAAATTAATTTACTTTTATTTTAAATTAGAGATACAGAGTTTCCATTTGCAAATTTATTATTTATTTGTTTTTGTAAGTAGTTTGTTTTTTTTTTCGTATCCAAGATTATTGAAAAGTTAAAATATATTTTGGAATAAATTATCTTTTCCATCGCGCTACGTCTAAAGATATGTATATATAATGAATTATGAGGTAGGTCAAGCCACTATTTTAGGATGAAAAGTTTCCATTATAGAAACTTAGATTTAAAATAGGATTCCTGCGGACGCCGGAAGCCACTAGTCATAATTAATAATTGAAAACGATAGTGAAAACAGAACCAATTTAAACTCCGACAACGTTGGCAGCATTTCCGTTATAAATTTAACAGTATTAGTAAAACAATTTTAATACATTTATTTCAAATTGGGCAAGTGAGAACCCCAGAAAGTAATCGCATTAACTGAGTGAAGCTCATCAACAAACACACATTGAACGGTGCAATAAGTTTTTCAAACTTCACAACAACGAAAAGGCTCTGCATATGGAAAAATGGATTGTTTATGATAAATCTGACGCTAAAACCACGATAGTCGAACCATTATCTAAATGATTTGCCCCAAGCGCATATGTAATCAAAAGAAGATATCGGTTATTTACTTTAGTTTCTTGAGGTCAGGATTCAAGTTCGATAATTACTGCGAGTGAGCAGCAAGCAACAAACAATGATGGAAAAGCTCGCAGTTTTTGAGCTGCGACTGCTCAATTTTTCTAACCCACTGTTTCTTTGGAACATTATTCAATTACACATTGCTATACCAATTAAGTCAATCAAGAGGAGCTGCGACTGGAAACTGTTCTGCGACCATTATACTCTCCAGATCTCTTTGCTCCAAGAGGTTCAAGTTTTTTCGTTTCTTGTGTCATGACTCGCTTGCCCAGTAAGGGCATGAGTTCGATTCAAGACTGGGGCAAACATTAATTTTACAGATTAATGTTTGTTTTCAGTATATGTTCAGGTCATCCGTAACACAGAATCCTGGTGCGGGGATATGAGATGATTTACCATTTCTCATCTGACTCTGAGTGTATTGATTTTACGAATATAAAAATATATGAAAATAAAAATTCTAATTATTGTTACATATCAGCATTCACTAGCTCGTGAAAATGCCAAAATAGTTCGACGGAAGCTATTACTAATTTTACAACTAACTCACTGTCAGCAAACACACATTGCAACTGTAGTTAACAAGCACAGTAACACGAGTGTTGATATCAGTTATTTCACTCGTAGAGGGAACTCTTCACTTTCTTATTCGAAAAATAAAACATTGACTCCACTTCATTACTCACCAGAATTAAAGGAAAAATTGTCATTTGTTTATTAATGCGATGATAGTGCTCAACGAGACTTACCTGAAAAACGTAAACACAATCACATTTCCGTACTAGGATTTACTGTATTGCGATTTTCATGAACTTATACATATAAATAAGGCAACACAAATACCCATGATCCCAGAACGACCATTTATCTGTGATATAGAAAATATTTGAATCCATCCCGGGACCCCTTGCTTAGCAAGCAGGATCAGTACCAACTGAGCTTCGGGTTCGTCAACAAATGACGGAAGAATGTATGCATGGCATCAAATCTAAGACACAGAATTCTATTAAAGGCAAAGTCGGCACACGTTGATTAATTATTAATAGCACAGAAGCGTTGCAAACGTGCAATCTCTGTTTTACACCAAAAAATAGCTGTAAACCTCTTAAATAAGAAATTTCTGCCTAGTTTCATAGGTGAAAATAAATAAATATACAATATAAATTATGACATGAAAAAATAATAAAATCTATCTATACATATAATAAAATTTTAACTGATCGTCTTCTGTATATTATGAATATATGAGATATGATATATGAGAAAAACTATTTTTGGTGGTTTTTATGAACGCTTTAGAACTCCAAAGAATAGTTTTTAGAATTTTTGTCTGTTTATCTGTGTAAATAATATTTATATTTAAACAGTAATCCTCACTTAATAATGTAATAAATTAACATCTTTAAAATGCATATAATGAGAAAAATCCAGTCCTAAAACAATGCAGTTGCTAAATTATTCTGAAGGCGTAATTTTTCTGAAGCGATGCGATGGCGATTTGCTCGCAATGTAATTTAATTATAATAGATAAAGACTAAATGAAGTTTAATAAAAATGACGATGTAGATATATGAATATTTAAAATATACTAGAACACTGTTAATCTTAATCATTCGCGTGCCTTATTATGGCTAAACATGAATTTCTACGCATGGAAGTTAAGAAATTCTGTAACCACATTTACTGTAAATAACTAAGTAATTGATTTATTCAATAGATATATATTTTAATCTTGTATATTATAATTGTATTGAAAAGTTTAATCTACAATTTTTTCGCATACATCAAGAGAAATTTTCGTCTCAATTTCAACTGTCTCTAATGTTCCATAGCGGTTTTTACCGTATTCAAGTTATTAAAGATTCAAGGCTTGTTGAATACAATGACAATACACGGACATATTTTATTCATTTATTCAAATTCATATAACATTATTTACGATTGTTTTATATTGGCATTGTGCTGGGAGCGTATATAAATCATATTACACATACATGATGTTTGTTAAATTTGTTATTCTCATTATATAGCACTAAATATGATGACATTAATATGTCAATGTCGCAGCTATGCTATGTTATTTGGTATTATTTTACGTCTGTGGAAATTCTGCATCCCCATGAAAATAAAATCCATAAAAATAGTTTAAAGTTAAAATATTTGATATACTTCGTTTTTATTACGAAAATGCCAACACATATTTTTACCATTGTGTATTATACCCAAGAGAATAAAATATTGCATGAAGTTTACATAACTTTTATCCCAAACAAATTTTTGTATAACCTCCCAGTCCCTTGCCCTTCGGCAAGCAGTAACTGTGTCTCCAAAAATAACTTGAGGAAGACCAATTTTCATTTATTTAACTGCAAGAATGACTACCTTTACAAATTTATAGTCTCACTGTGTGATTTTTTAGGGGTTAAATTTTACCTTTTTATTTAACACGCTACAGAAGCTACAGTGGAAGTTGGAATAAATTTTAACTCTCTATTTCTCATCGTCTTAAGGTGAATATTAAAATATAGTCAAACACGTGTATCACTATAATCATAATATTATTTATTGCTGACAATCAATGCGAGCTTGCGAGATAATTCACAAGGGTTTGACAATATATACATTTTTATACTTCATTTCAATGCTTAGGTGGAGAAGGAGGAGAATGCTAATTCCCTTTACGATTTTTCAAACTTTCATCTTACTCGATGCTATAAAAGGTATCTTATGTCAGAGGTTGAAACATATGGTCTCAGCTACTTTGACTTACCATTGGAGGAGATTAAGGAGAGAAATTTGTAAAGACGAAGTCTGAGTTTCGTTAAAATATTGTGATAAAAAATTAAGGAAGCAAATAAAATAAATGCTTACCATCGCAGTTATTATTCTTGAAATAAATAGTGAGTTACCCAATCGCATTCATATTATATGTTATGGGCATTTTTTCCTGTTTATGTTTATTTTATATATATTTTTTTAAGTAACAAGCGAAAAGAATGAGAGAAGGTGAGAGTGAGGAATTCAAAGAGGCATCGACAAGGGTAAGGATTTACTTGAAAGAAAATCCGTTAAAAGGAAAACCATGTCAAACATTTCCGATCAACTTAAGAATGTTATTTATGGCTTCCTTTCTCAGATTGTGACTTAAAAGATACGAAGATCTATCGTCATCGAAGTGTCCTATCTGTATATTTTAAGTTTTTATATTCGACATTTCATAAATCCGATTTTATTTATACTAAAATTATTTTTACTAGTAGCTAAATTATATCAGTTGTTATCAATTAAAGGCAATTACTAAACCGTATTGGAGGATTTATTGCAGCATAAAACATCTGACTCAGATTGTATATTAACCCTTACTTCCATAACTGGAGCAGTGCGGTAGAGTACTCTAGAGATCATCTCAATTCATTCATCATAACGTGCATATTACGTCAGATATTAACGTTAGTCGTACTGAAGTGCTCGTGAAAGATCTAAGTGTGACACCAGTAAAAATAAGACCATTTACATACATCTCATATGTACAATTGCGTCGGGAGCACGTACTTTATTGTCATTTATTTAACTGACTATTTTATTTATTTAATTTATTGTCATTTATTTATTTAATTTATTTAATAATTGTGGTTATCACTGTACTATACACACTGCGCGCTTGGACAGCGTTTGAGAAGCGTTAAGGAAGTCCAGTCAGAATATAAATCACTATGATCATTATACGTTCAGCGACATTCAAATCAACTGTGACTTTGCTGTTGTTTGTAGCTCGCAAGAAATTTGGGTTGAATTATAGTTCAAAAGGATTTACTCAAGAAGCGTGGAACATTGCAAATGATGTGATTCTAAAAATAAGATTCATTGAGGATTGAAATCCAGAAAAACTTTGATAGGGACCAGATGATCACTACTTAACAGAATGTTTATTAAAGGTCTATTCGTAAATTGAATGTGATTGACCAGGTAATCAATTTTATGTGTGGCCAGATCTTGGATAACCGCTAGTGACAAATATTTTATGGCACTCTAGAGGGTACATTAAGTATTAGATTCTGGTTCTTAAATTGCAGACGACATGGAGACATTACAGTTTACCCAGTAACATTTACACCAACACTGCACTGAAGTAACGTGGATAATTTTAGCAATATCAAAGTATAGCATATCTAGTTCGACATTTTTGGCAACGTATCATCCGATACCATTATTTCCGTTCTTAGTATGTACCTACCTGGTATCTGAAAACCTATTCGCAACTTATTAGGTTACTTAATTCGCTGTGGCTTCGTGGTTATTTAATGGTTAGTGATGTTTCTCGTAATTTATGTACCTACTATATAAACAAAACAGAGTTTTACATTATAGCAATTTGATTACCATGAGATATTTAATTACCTCTTACGGCAACTTGGCAACAGAAGAAAACTCGGTTGTGATTTAAATTATACATTATAAATTTAATATTAAATCATATGACAGTGTTGTGGGCAGTTGATGGTAAATGTCGACCGATTAAAGGGATTTTCGATCCGAATTTGGACTCCCGACCGATGTAGAATTAGATTAATGCTTGTTTTTGTGTTTTCGGTATTTTTGACGTCTCCTTTGTGTGTCAATGCCAATGAACCTGGATAATTCTGGTGCTGTGGTATCAGTGTGTGAGCGTGTATTTAGTGTTTATATATTAGTTGTTAATATTTTAGTGTATTTATATATATTATTTATATATTATAAATTTACCGCCATTGGAGTTTTGACGCTTCAATTAAATTTATTTAAAAATTTGTTAATCGAATATATCAATGATATGATAATCGCTCGGTTTGAAACTGCCCCATGTGTGAGGGCCCTCACCAATCTCGGATCCGTATTCATCCTAACGTCTGTTCCAGGTGGTCGCGACGTACGTGGCCGCGAACTCTTCTCTCCAGTTCGTCGAGGGCCGGTCGATCCATTGGGCGGGGGGACGCACTTCCCCGCCGCCTGATACCCCGCAGTGTGGTTTTGACGGCTCCCGCTGTCCTGACAATTGTAAGCTGCAATATATTTTGCAATATTTTTAATAAAAGTCGTATTGTGTACTCTTAAGATAGGAAGGAAAGCGTGATCGTGAGTAGTCGACGATCCATATCTACAACGAGATTGATCGATAAAGCAATGTAAATAGTAATATTACTACGGGCAGTGTACGAAATATTTTAAAATAGAATTCGTGAATTATAGTGTTGAAGAGTCATTTAGATAGAATTCATCATGTCCTTTTAGACTTAAAACGCTACTGCGAGTTTCTGTTGTTATGAACGTCAATAAGCTGCGCGGACCATTTATCATAATAATGGTCCTTTTGCTCGTTTGGCGAATATTTACATTAAATATACGTACCCCTTTATACTTCAAGATAAATAATCGTTTCAAAACAGCCGATATTCCAGTTGGCAATAGGGCTATAGATGTACTTGTGGAACGACCCGTCTCAACTGAAGGATGTAAGGGAGCCGTTTCTAACCCTTCGTACAATGCATTTGATTTCGATTTGGTTATAAATAATTCCTTGGAGTATTTTTACGAGGTCTTTCGAACATCAGACAGTGATGTACATTTCTAATCACGAAATGTACAAATTTTAAGCAAATTAATAATTAAATTTACCATTGTAGTTGTTTGTGTCTCTTCTTTTACCCATTTGTATATATTTTGATCTGACAGGTTACTTTTGACACTACTTTATCTACCATAATAGTTTTTAGCGTTTTGAAAATCACTATATGATAAACTACAGTAATAAACATTTTTACACAATTTTACTAAATTAAAATATAACACAATAAAGTAAAAAGTATAAATTATCTACTGAAATCCCTTTGTGCACTTATACTAACGTAATACATGCCAAATAAACATTAAAGTTGATTAAGTCAAGACACGCACGCACCCTTATTTTGTCTACATTAAAAGTTTTTACCTTATCTCAAAGGTACAAAAAGGTTTTTGTTCTTGTAAATTTGCGCCTTGCTTATTAAAATTAATTTAGCGAAAAAAACTTATAACGGGGTGTTTATATTTATTTTTATAATGAATTAAAACAGGAAAAACGCCGGTAATCTAGTAGACCGACGCCATGATGTCCAGTTACAAGTCAATTCTTATACGTGTATAATTCTTTTTCATGGTAATATTTCTAATATATATTATATTATAGAAATTTGTTTAAAGAAACATTGTTACAATTGAGTGGCAAATAATTCTTTATTAATAAGGGATTTTACGTACAGACTAAGTTGGACGATCAATTGATAACTAGAAGATGAGAAGATGGAGAAAAAGAAAAGGAATCTCAGTTAATTAGAAAGATTAGCGATAAATCAAACTACTTATTTATTACTTACTGTATAATAAGTTACTTTTTCGAACCTTTTACTAGACATTCTTCAGATACATTTCTCGATAAGCGTATTTTTGTCTCTTTGGGTTCAGTCACAAACAATTATCAAATACTTTTACGACTAGACATTAAAACAGTGCTTGACTGACAACTATGTAAGGCAAAAGGGGAGCGAAAGAAGGAAGGATTTGCCGAATGGCCATTCCTTTCCCCAACGGAGGTTGGCGATTAATGAGCTTATGTATCTGAAGGTCTTAAATGTATTTTTAATTTTTCTGTCTGTTAGTGACTGGATCCAGAATTTACGATGGCTGTTCGTTCCGCACATGTGACATTTTTCTATGTGTGCCATGTGTTGTTTCCATGGCACAATCTACAAACCGTAATAGTGATCGAAGATCTGTAGTAACGGTCTCTTAATATTTCACTCCATTTTTGCTATAACTCCAAAGAATACGCTTGTGGTTAACCATCGAGAGGGACCGGATGCAAGCCCTTCTGTTCTGGAACAGGACACTGTGCCAATCCAACTTCGCTAATTCTGTCACCGTCTCGTCTTTCTTTTTTTCCATGTATTGAAAAATAATTTTGATACTAGAGAAAACTCAACATGTTTAAACATAATTCGTTTAGGTCACTTTCGGTGCACAAAAAACTGAACCCCTACATTCGAAGGTTGGTTAAACATAAAGGTGCTATGTAATTTACTCTCCAACCCTCAAGAACCTTTATAAGGGTTAATTCAATTAAGTTGATATTATTATCTACGTTATTCAATATTAATTTTCATAAAATAAAACTATTGAATCCGCAACATACTAATTGCTTGTGTACTCATAACATACTGACTGCCTTATTATTCGTTTAGTTTAATTTACTTTGTAGTTACTTACCCTCACTTCGCATCTGTAAACCTACGCTATACGTGTACACACGGCATTCACACTGGAAACCATTATTTTCCATGTTATTTTTTTTATCGATTTTCCTACTTCTGCGAATTAGAAACACTATTTTTAACTACATACGTAACAGACGTTTCATATGTTTTTCAATTCCGAATAATTTCATTTCAAGGAATAAGGACCCATGATGTAACAAAAAAGCCCTTGTGCCATCTAAGTCTTCAGTGACATACAGTTGATACATACAGACACAGATAACTTGACATTTAAGGACACAAATAAATAGAACTTACTAGTATCAACAAGTCTAATAACAGTTAATAAATATTAAATATATAAATTCGGATCTGTTAGAGTTGTTTCCTCTCTTTATTATCAATTCACGCTGTCAATTAATTTCCGTATATCAATCAACCCTCAAAATTGTCATAAAATCAAAGGCCTTTTTAATTATATTACCACTAATTTTAAAGTGTGTATATAACAGTTAAGCACTACCCACAAGAATATTAAAACTAATGTCATTCATGATAAATGTATTTTACTTGTAAACACCTTCTTTATAGGCAATTTTGCTGACAAGTGGTGAATTAATTTGATAGATAAATTTAGGTCTAAAATTATTCACAATAAATCGTCATACAACACTTATTTTCTCCGCCAAGAAATATTTACATTTAAGAAAATAGATGAAAGGAATATATATCAACGCTGCCTAACAACATTTAAATTCAAATCCGCTTCGTCGTAAAATATATATTTTTCATTCACGTTTAAAAGGAGAATCCATTAGAATGGTTTATAGTACAATAAAAGAATCGAACAAACGGACTATTAAAATAAATTAAAAGAAAGGAAGCATGAAATGAAAGAAAAGAAAATTTAACACAATACAATATCTGACATTGTACCTAATCCTGTTTTTTGTAGACATATCACGTTTTTTTCCGCAATAATCTTTTTATGTGCTACCATACGACAAAGACGCTTTTCTCTTTTAAAAGAATTTATTTAGTAATTTGCTACGAATATCAAAGTGGTTTATTTGGCAACGTTTCGAGCTGTAAATGGGAATTGATGAAACGCAATGTAAATGTAGAATC
>DWPT01001629.1:0-18128 GCA_018251895.1 Agathymus mariae mariae
ATAAACAATAAATTAAACATCAACTACAAAATATATACACATATATATATACTTATATATATATATATGTATATTAATTTTAATTTGAAAAAGATATATGAATAAATTTTTATAGATTATATTTTTATAGAAATTGTACAAAAATGCATCCAGTCTTGATAAAGCCAGAACTTAATTAATTTTTAAGATAGAGACAGACACTAGTTACATGAATTGATAATTTTTGTCATGTTTATTTTAACAACCAAAATAATGCTTAATTACGCACGAAGTGTACATAAAACGCCCAAACAGATTTTTAATTCAACGGAGTCGAGCATGAATAAGGGGAGTGAAAAGACCTAGTTTCGTAAAGACGGGTCAAGGAGTACACCACCGTCTACTGAAACGGACCCTGGGAATTATAATACTGACTCTCGTTTTTAATTACTTCTTTTATTGAATATCAAAAACAGCTTCCTCATTCTACACCTACATTTGAATTAGAAGAGCGTGTCGATCTTCACACGGTGAAAGATTCAATAGTCATGATGATTCATTCCGGCACGATTTGATGATGATGACGACGGCAGGCAATGGTTCGATTTCAATTGTAGTATGAAAAACAGAGTTATTGCAGAATCGATTTTAAAATAACGATAAAAATGACAAACATAACCAAAAATATGTATTATTTATACTTAATTATTTTTTCAACTTATTATTTAAAAAAAAATAGAGGTATATGTGGTGTGCGAATCTTTTAATGATTTAATGACATTGGATGCATATATCTTACAAATGATCATATGTTCATACCCTCTCACTGAGATATACAAGTCACATCACAAACACCCATGACCTGAGAACAAACATTTATTTACTGCCGTGGTTGCGAACCACAACCTGGACTGTTCGCCAGACAGGCGGGGTCACCACTAACTGGGCTACAGGTAAAGCATTGACTTTTTTAATATAAAATATGTAGTTTCGAACCTATACTTATATAGTATCTTTGGTTATCTTGCCACTCCAGTGTATAGCGATCATAGAATACACCCATTTCCTAAATAATATCCTTAGTATTAGTAGAATAGTCATCGGCTAACATGTCGGCGAGTGATGGACAGGTTGAAATTACTTAGGTGAAACTCAAAATATCCGAATGTATCAAAGCGTGCATATAAGAAAAACGCCTTAATTTTTATACTTTTGTTTTTTGAACAATGACAAATCTTTAAATGAGATCTATTCTTGAAAACGGTAATGGAATGGAAACTACGAGTTTTAAATATTTCAACACAGGTGGAAGTTTCTTCTATTTTCCACCAATCCGTTCCTATGCAATTTCATTGTCATGCATTCAGTTTCTTTTAATTTTTAGTAATCCTATACCTATATCAGAACGGAATCATCATAGCGATGAAGATGTTCTTACATGTAATGTATGAAATCTTAAAAGAAAACGGACATGCATAATAGTAAGGTGCAATAAATTCTTTGAGGAAAACTAAAGAAATACCCAACTCGAAAATGTATTTTTGGAGTTCATGTGTATCCATCTATTGGAGCATGGCGTGATTACGCAACGCCATTAGCTGTTTGTGATGAGTACTATGCCGTGTTTCTGAGTTACTAGTAAACCTGCCGTGCTTGCCTCTTTTTGTCTGGAAGATACCTCAACTTCAGCCGCATCATTTATCAGGCGTTTAATAAATTGTAAGTTAAAAACATAATATAATAATATTATAAGATAATTCTAAGAATCACAAAAATATTTATTTATAGATAACCTTACCTAACCACATAAAGCGTGGATGGACAGATACATGCACAAAAATTTCAAGAAATTTATTCTAACCTAACCTACTTAGGTGAAATTTTCAAAAGAGGTAAAAATGTTGCTTGAAGTTTTATTTATATTTTATAAATTCTTACGGTTCATCGATTTATATTTAACGTCATTATTTATTTTATGTATAAAAACATTTCGTATATATATTTCCAATTACCAGATCTTCGAAAGTAAACGTGCAAAAGATTAAATTATTAATAATTAAGTGGTTCCAAAGATTTTCATTAAATATTTTTCTCTAAGCGAAACCCGAAATTTAACTGTGAAGCATTAGTGGCTATCAAATACTCGAACGCCTCTTGACTTCGGCAGAAAAAAGTTCTAGAGATTCTCCGTCGGAAGAGGCATTCCCGTAGGTGACACTTAAGTGTTCTATTCAAAGGGCGTTGTAATGAAAGTTAGTTTATACATGTACATCCACACCTACTGGCAACACGCACTCGCTTCGTTTAAAAAAAACCTACGGCTTACGTTTATTACGTTAACCAGGCAAACAAAAATTTTACTTACTATCCTCTCACTGAAATGATCATATTACGTATTTTATGGTAATAACCGACAAACGAGTAGACGTGCCACCTGATGGGAAGTGATCAACGTCGTCCACGGACATCAGCAAGACCAAAGGTATCCACGTTGTCGGCCAGAAAACGAGAAAAAGATAAGAAAGAAAGTACTGGCTCTCAAGCCCCCAGCCGGATGAAATAATTCCATGTACAACTCCGTTACAATTTTACTATTAGATAAAACTATTACATTCTACGTCACTATAATTCATATGAAAGATACACCTTAATCCAGAAAAGATTTTGTCGCTCTAATATAATTAATATAAATTCGATAATATTAAAACGGATAATGACAAAGTTAACAATACAAAGGAAAATATAATGGGAAAGACCAGCACTCGGCATTAGCTGAGCGGAAAAATCACGTCAGCCAGTAAGAACATTGTTAAATCTTATAAGTGAATTTCGATGAAAACTGGCATTGAATATAATTTATCTACAAATAGGGTTACCAACCTTTCGTTACTTTGAACTAGTGTCTTATTATTAAACCTGTAAATAGTCATTAATTTATAAATGACTATATATAGTGTAATTAATAGCAGTTAATTAATTACAAAGATAATTGAATATTATAGGTTGACAAAACATAATAATGGTTTATTAATCATAAATTTAATGTAAATAGATTTAAATGTAAAATTTTTATTGTTTGAATATAAATCCATAAATATAATAAAATTGTTACTGATCGTTTTTTGAACATTAAGGCTATATGAGAAAATATGATTAGGGTTTTTTTTAATGCAATAGAATCCAAAACAATAAGTGTTAAAAAAAATCAGGTTGTCTGTGCGTTGTTGCATACTAATTTCAGAAACTGCGTAACCGATATCATTATTCATATCATATTGAACATTACTAATATTTGAAGTTCGTTTCATTGTAAACCGTCTACAAATAAAATAAAATAAAAAGTTATAAATAGAAAAACCTAGTCCTAAAACAATGCAGGTACTATTTGTAAGCGTAAGATGGAGTTTATCTGAAGCGCAGCGAGGACAACTTATAAGTATCTAATTAAAAAAACTGTAATAACTGAATAAGTATATTATATTAATAATTTCAACCTTATATTCCAATATGAATAAATGAGATAAATGTACAACGGTACAGTTAAAAAGATCAGAATCATAATAATTGCCTGGTGGAGGTCCTTTGTGATGTAATGTACTGTTTTCTCGCAGCGGGACCTTTACTTCAGCCGATTCTACTGATGTGTCAGGGATTTGCCTACGACGGTTACAATCAAGGTGTTTCTCGATACATCTGAGACCTATTTCAAATAGTCTTGTAGTTCAATATGACGGCGAAAAACGATTTAAATCGCTGGGAACTCAAACATGTTTCAAAGTTGGTTGAGATCGGTTTTAGATACTACTTGGTGGCATTGACTTTTTGGAACAAGGTGGACTGCGCCTTTGCACACATATTTATATGCTGTTACTGTATTATTAGGATAAATAGAAAAACGTCAATGATACTTTTATAATGCATTTCTTGTATATGGTCTTTTTTAAAATATTAAACTTCGAACATACTAAAACAATAAGCGTTAAAAAAGTTACCAACCCTGTACAGTCAGCGGACATAATGTTCTAAGAAGTGTTACCGTAAGAGGCAGGTGTGACGGGCACACCTCTTCAGGCCCATAACTATCTGTGTCGTGTCGAGGCTAGAGCTTATTTTTTCATGGCACACTTTAGCAAATAAACAAATCGGGTATGACAAGGCAAAATAATATCGATATAACTACATCTGATAAGGATGAAAATAAGAATGTCATTTGCCTCAAGTCATCAGGTATCAGATAAATTTCACAATCGTTATCGTAATCTAACTCGGAGGTTAAAGTATAAAAATTGTTTTATTTTTTCTTAGAGAAATAATTCTACGAAATAAGAAGTGGTGATGTAGTCTTGTATAGAAGTAAAAAAACCTATACTATAAACTTGAAGACAAGAATAATAATATATAATTCAACAATTTCTCCTCACATTTACCCAATAACCTCTACATTAATCCATACGGAGGCATGTGAAGCATGCTTCATACCTCCTCAATTGTAAGGAAAAACGTGCGTGTTGATCAGTGAATCGCTGATGATTGATAACCAGAAATATCATATTTTATATATTTTTATTTTATCCAAATTATTTATTTTTAATCGATTAAAATTAAATCGAATAATCGACTCCGAGCACAGAATAATACTTCAGTACTGGCTGAATTATAAATCACTATCACAGATTAATACAAACTTTGGGAGGAGACGAGTGTGACTCGTTTTGATCCGTTTGAGAAAAAATGTACATAAAAAATAATACACAATATTATTGCAACTTATATTGCTATAATATTATTTTGCAGACAATCATCGACTTTTCCATGGACGTTAAAGAAGATTGATTGTTGTTAATTGTTACATTGTGCTACGTTTGACATAAACTAATTATATACATAAATTAAGTAAAAAATATTTAAAATAACAAACTAAAATTAAAAAAAGGAAAAGTTTTTCTTATCCCTAATACAATTCCAAGCTAAAAACTACACGTAGCATTCGTTTTACAACCAAGTAAACGCTATAACGCACCCCCGATAAGATTAGACCATCCATTACACCCCGCTCGGTAGTTTTACGTCCAACGGCATCCGGGTCGCCGTAAACATGAAACAGAATACTGTCCGTAAAATGAAAATTTATAGTGACTGCTGGGTCACTTGCAATGTTTTTATTAACAGGACAAATAACAAAATTTGCAACCCATTGTCAGTTATGGAGTACTTAGAGAAATTGTAATGTCACTTAAGTTGTAACTTGTTAATGAATTACACGTTGCTGTGTTTTATTAGAACAGGGAATTAAAATTGTCACCTGTGTTGGAAGTGCTGGGTCATCTGCAATGTTTTAATCAAAAGGATAAATAATAACTTTGTAATGAGGTGAGTGTAACTGATGGTTTACTTACAAATTTAAATGGTTTATTAAATGTGTTCATTGATAGTTTATGTGTGTTTCGTGTGCAACACACGTTTGCACGTCACTGCAAACTGTATATATTTATAACATTTTGTATCAAACAAGTAGATTGTGTGAACGAGCGCTCAATCAAATCCTCCTTAACAGAACCACTCATGTAACAAGATTAATACGATCAAACCAAACGGCAAACGTTTATCAGATCGGAAGTTACCAAACCATTGCGGCTGACATTAAATCGGCCCACTGGGTCAATACCACGTGTGCAAACGAACAGCTTGCACAAGCATAGTTACGGTACATCGGAGTAACATTCCATCTCGCTGTGTAAATATTAACTGGATGTTTGGTTTTATTTAGGCAAGGACACATTTGTTGTGGTAGTACTAGAGGAATTACATCTATAGTTGTTTATAGTTGTATTAAGGATAAATGTGTATAGTTCCGATAATTATTTATAATCTGTTATTACAATTCAGTGTTCGTTTGTTTGTTAATACATTTTATTTATTAATCCATTGTTTGGCAGCTTAAATGTTATAAAAAAAATGTTTTTGAAAAATAATAAATTTTAATACAAGTATACGCTATGATAAAGAACCTCAATAACGTTTGAACTTAAAAAAAGAATGATGGTCGAATTTCTTACTAAAATTGTACAGAGAGCGAATGTTGTGATTTTGAGTATATGCAGAAAGTAATCACTGGAACGGCGGCACCTATATGAAAAATTATTTTACTATTTGAAAGTAACATTATTCCTGATGGGCATAGCCTATATATCATAAGTATATGTATAATAATTAATTGTTGACCACGAACGATGTCGGGGCGGGCCGCTAGTTATTTATACATTTATAATCCGTCTTAAGGCTTTAAGATTATTTTTACACTTTGAACATGAACATATCATTCTATGAATTTCTAAAACTCTATCATCTACCGCTAAACTCGCAGAAGAAATAAGTTAAATAAATAAACGTTCACACATCCGTACTAGGATACCCGGTACTGTGGGTAACCTGGACATACACAAACATCCACGACCTGTGAACAAACATTTATCTGTCATATAAATGTTTGCCCTGGCAGAGAGTGTCGAACCCGGAGCCGTCGCTGGGTAGACAGAGTTATGGGGTACAGTTCGTCAGATCGTCTCATAAATATAAAAAACGTTATGTGTATCTAAATGTGTTATACGCTTAGTGATTTATAAATAATTCCTCGGAAGTTGCTTGCCGCTTCTTCTTCAGGGACCATTCACGATAGAATCATCGAAACGACGTCGTAATTTGACTTTCGAAGTGTTTGTGAAAACCAACTTCGAATTGATATCATTTAATTTTTTTATGTTTTCAAGTTTATATAATAGAGAAGGTTTAGTTGCTTCAGTAAATGTTAACATTGAAAATTCATAATGTTAATGCAATGGTTATTGAATGGCTGCAATGAACGGCAGCCCACTCAGCTGTAACGTGTACGCCACGCCTAGCAGCAGAATACGCAGATACGTTATGGAGTAAATATCTATTAGACCGACCAAAGGTTTTTATTGGGTTACACTATTTCAATCATTGTGAGTATCGATTGTGGTATAACACATTTGTAATTTCTTTTAAATAGAATTTATTTAGGCAAGGAGTTTTTAGTCAAATATCAATGTTGTAAATTTTAAGGATGCGAATACCATAAGGTCTTCGGCTTTTTATGGTATCCTAAGAAATTTAAATAAACAAGTGTGCACTTGAAACTGAATAATTTAAAATTAATATGTTATTTAATTAACAGAAACGAATAAAAAACTAAACGAAACAGAACAGAAAAAGACAAAGTTAATCAGGCTCATTAACGATCTATTCAACACGCTCTGCCCGAAAACCAGTGCCACGTTTCAACGCGACACCAACACCAGCACTAAGTGCCGTTTCTAACACTCCAATAACATTAAATGTATGTGGTTTATGTAATGTTGAGAGTAAAACAAAAATAAATATTAAAAACAGTACTAGAAAATAAATACGAAAATATCATTTGGTAACGCTTACAAAAGTTCATGAAGGACATGACAATGTGGAACAATTGACATGGATTAAGTTGATACGAAGAATCAATAAATACGCAATAGCTTAATGCCAATGGATTGATAACTTCGATGAGTTCTGAACTTCTGAAGAACAATTTAAGCGCAATCCAAGGTTGCATGAAGATAATTCATCCGTCGTGACAATTTCCTTTAAAAGTGACAAAGTATTTACAGCAGATAACGCGTTATCTTAATTCTATAACCAAGCAGTTTTTAAGCATGAATTTTGCGTCATGTTTGCTGATGTTATCAAACTTGGAATACCTAGTGTTCCTATCAGCTTTGAATTCAAAAGTTGTTCTATGGATAAATCCAACGTATCGTAAATCACTACATCTTCATGTAAGTACCAGTAGTGTTTCATATGTCCGCTCTACTCTATGGTGAATAAATTGGAGGATTTAATGCTGACACTGTATAATTGTCTAACCATCTCAGAGTTTACGTTATTCAGTGGCGTAAGATCCACAAATATCATTTATCATTCGCTATCTCTCGTTGCCCATAATCCTTAGGTACTCGGATAAACAATAATATTGTGATTAGCGATTAAAATTTGAAGGCATTAAATAAACAAAGTTGATATAATATTAAGATACTTATTGCATTCATTCGAATTCTTAAACATAATTCAATCCTTTGTCAGTAAAGTAATTTCAGTTCAATAAGGATAAAGTTGCTTAAGTTGTCCAAATTATTTCGAAGGAAATAGGATAAGCAGATACTTCCCTACGGCATCTACTAGGCGAACAGAACAACAAGCAATTCATATTTCAAGATCCTAGTCAAAAATAGTTACAAATTAAAAACAATACTCTGTAGTCATGACAAAAACAATAGAATCAATAAAACGACTTCCTTTGAAACAACGAAATGGGAAAAAAAGTAACAAACCTTTACCTTATAAATATAAATCCGTGACCTACATATCATTAAGTTACGCGAATGAAATAATTCATGACAGTAGGTTCTTGACAAGACATTTCTTTAGTGGTGAGTAGGATTAACGGTGTATCGAAATGTTGGGCGAGTGCCAGATCTCAGTAATGATGCTCCGCTTCTTGGTTGCAGTGGACCACTCGACGAAGGTATTGGTTGGGAATAATTTATTATTGATGTACAATAGACATTGATTGTTATTGTTAATTGTAATAACAATTGTCGGTTGTGAAGCATTTGTTACACAGTATTTAGTATGAGTTTGCAAAGTACTTCATTATAGCAACAGTGAATTTCAAATATACTGTTACGTGGATTGTTCCGATTTATTCCTTGTGTAATGTGAAATAGGACAGTATGATATACAAAGTAAACGGTATGTTTATCTATAATCTTTGAAACATTTTTTTGATATGGAAGTAGCTAATTTCATGAGTTGCATTGGTAAAGTAATATAACAAATAATAACAACAATATATATATTTACATGTTTGTGTGTGTATGTATTTACATACATATATACGTTGTAAAAGGAATAGTCGTATCCGTATATTTGAAATTCACTGTTGCTATAATGAAGTACTTTTTCATACTAAACACTGTAAATAAATTAATAACTGTAAATAAATAAATTATTTAAAGTTTACTAAATCTTGAAGTTTAGCAATAAGAGTAATGAGTAAATCTTCCCTTAAAGGTAAAACTTAAATTGACATGACGACGTCAAGCAGACTTTATCTTAAATGGTTAATAATATTTATGTGCATCGTTAAAGATAAATACAAGATGGATATTATTATATAAGGTACCTTTATGTTCGGATAGAGCAAACTATAGCGCCTTGAAACACATACGTAAATTACTTAATACTGATATTAAGAATGATGTTTTCACAATTACCAAGCGAATAGATAAGGTTGAAATAAATGGTGCTCGAAATAAAGTGAACGCTACAGAACGAGAAGTGGGTAACTGAAAATTTGAAGTAACTGCCAATTGAAATTAACAAAAGGCTCCCATTCAGACACAAAACGCTTACCGTTTCTGTCCTACACGCACTCAGGGGTTCCGGGAATAGAGGTAGCACACTCGCTATTCACAAACACAACACGAGGTCACAACACTTGTCTGTGATGGTGATTTTCAATGCGTAATTTTTGTAAGGACCCGACGGACGTGGGCACACTGGCGGCAAGTGCGGGACTAGACTGGCCGGGCTGCGCCGCAATCGATCGTTGTGCGCATATTCCTTCGCGCCCCGCGTCATGCCACCCCCAATATCTAATGTATGAGAGTGGAATATGCCAGGAAAGTGAAAAAAATTCACGGCAGCCAGGCTTAAAGATATGTGGGCAACGTGGTAAGCCGATTTGGACAGGATTGGCAGTAATCTTCTTTCAGGTGTTCGGTCCACATCGATCGCATATTCAGTAGCTCGATTAGGGCTTAAGTGGGCGTGGGGCGTGAACGTTATGTCAAAAATATTTATCAAGGTACTCTAACATCAATCTTTTTTTGTGATTACAAGCGGCTCTCACGCAGACATAAATAAATCATTAAGTGTGCGATTTGTAAATAACTTATATATTAAGTTTCAATTGAAAAATCAATACCTGTTGGGCAACCAAATATGGAAAGAAGTCAATTCATAATGTATATAAGCTATACGACATTGGAGTAAATTTTAAAGGCGGTAACGTCTATGTTATATATGAAGCGATCCAATTACTTGAAGAGGTTTTAACTAAATTCAAAGCACAGCACGTACGAGCGTTAGGTTAAGCGAGAAGTGAGGTGTTCATTCTCAACTCAGCCAGCTTCGGAAACAGTTTTGATTACATTTAAACTACAGATATACGGAAAATTTTAAACCAACTCCCAGATTTTTTGTATTTTGATAAAACTACATATAATATTAACTAACAGTAGTGGATAACAATGATACTGAGCGGAGACCCAAGTTCAGGAAACAAAGTTAAGGTTGTGATAAATGTATAACTTTATTATTTACTAGTGGCCTGCTTCCGTCTTCGTTTGGATTAAAAAAAATTGTTCTATTTTCCTTTGTTCATTCGGAATAATGTGAGTACCGTATCTTTAAATTATAAACGATTTTATCACATGGGTGCCGTGGTTGCGACGATTACTTCCCGTATACACAAATATAAACCACAGACTCACAAAATTCACACTCTTTTTATAATGTTTGTAATGATTTTTGCTACCTTTTAGTATATTACCGCTTATGTTTGCAACTCAGTTCCAGAACATTAATATGAAATTGCAAATTTTGAATTCAATGCAGCATACTATTTACTTCGTCCAATTGTCCATACATAATAAATACTTTTATGTCAATCAATTGTCAGTTATTAGGATCATGTCTCAATATCAATTATCATTGAATGATAACCATAAAATTGCTATCACGAATTGCGACTCAATGTAGGTCTTTTGTTAGTCTAGAACCTCTCTTCATATTGACGAGGTCGGTATTTGATTGCGGCTTTAATGGCTGGATTGCATACTATTGTGGTCCCCGAAGATGGTGGATGAGGTTAAACGACTTCTATCTAAGAATACCGAAGACCCCGTGGCCTAGTAGATGGTCACCGTACTTACCGAGAACGGGTCTGGGTTCGATTCCTGCCCGGGCAGACATATAACAGACCAATGTTTGGTCTCGGGTCATGGAGTTTGTGATGTTATATTAGTGTATGTCCATGTCACCCACAACGCAACGAATTCCTAGTGTGGCGATGTGAGTGTGTGAACGTTTGAACGAAAAGAAAACAAGAAAGAAAAATATACACTTTTGGCCACTACCGATTTTCATTTCATTCGGTCATCGAATAATTGAATCATTCTATCGATCACCGAAAAGTATGATTAACACAAGTTGATACTTTGAGCTATGGCTGTAACAAAATAAAACGAAAACGAATGGTTTTTGACAGTTTAGCGAGCTTAGAACTGACCTGTATTTTTTATCCCGGTGCCACACGGAGATGTGCAGCAACTGGTGGTCGTAGACGGTCGTCGGCAGAGGAAGCTTCAGGTGTCTCTGGAACTCCGGCTCTCTTTTACCGTATAGAACCGATGTTCTTTGGAAAATGGACCTTTGCGATGGAAGGGACAGGTTCTCTGTTAATCCACTAATGACCACCTGAAAATATTAACAAAGGAAATATTGCTTGTTTATTATGTAGCAATAACTTGTCTTTATGCTAAGCAACAACTAATAGTTATTGCAAAAAAATGTTGATATTATTCTTGAGTTTTATTTAATTTATTGGTTGCTTTGTTATGTGTGGTTTATATTTATTGTATATAAACTAATAAACCTTACAAAGTAACTTATAATGACTTCAACTTGTCTTATGGACTGTCTATAAAATATAAAAGATTTTACTATAATGGATATCAGTAAACTATTACATTATTACCTACTAAAGTTTACCTTGACAAAATGTTAGCAACCATACAAATACATTTAACATTTGTCAGAACCATTAAATTATCGTTGTTGGCCATTTCCCTAGTATAAATTACACCCAGCAAGAGTACGGTCAACAACGGTATCGATCTCGACATTGATGAATTTCCCTTGCGGATATAGTCAGCGGATGATCGAATGTATTTACAAACTATCTGCAACTAGCAACATTATATTTTGACTATAAAATTTATAAAATAGTCATAACGTCATAACAGTTCATCAAGAAAAAAGCAATTGACACGTACTAAATCTGTAAATTGATTAAAATATTGTAGTAACGTTTTCTATCAACGGTAATTAATATAGGATTCGTAGCAGATTGTAAATTAATGGCTTCACGCTCACTTAAGCGCCTCTGATACGATATTAATAACAGACTTTTTGAAATTCGATTAAAATATCAAAGCGCGGTAATTAAAAGTTGTAAAAAATACCGGTCACTTTTGTTTCAAATTATTTTCCTTACCTTTGCATAAGCATTGATGTCGTCTGTTTTTCCAGTAGACCTTTGTAAATCCCTGCAACGTATTACTGGAAAAAAATACAAATAAATAAAAATGGAAGCTTATCGAAATATGAAAATCACTAGATTCTTAATAAAAGTTCGATAGTCACCACTCACCGTGCACGTCAATGACGTCATCTCTAGTTACAATTTCTAGATCAATCGTTCCCTTTAGCGATTGAAATCTATCGCTGCTTCGTTCAAAACGACTGCTAGCAACACTTCCTCTCTTTTCTTCGCTACTATTGATACTGCATTCTTCTGGTGAGTAAGTCAAACACCGCCTCGAAGATCTATGTTCGATTACTGGAGTCATGCCATCACTTGCAATCAAGTCTTCTTCTAACTTGCTGGTTTTATGCGCTCTTTCTTCGCTCAAAACATTACTAGGCCTCTTGAGGCTAGGGACAGGCATTATAGGACTAGGAATTCCGTTCTCCAAAGTTAGTCCAAATAACTCCCTTGATCTTTTGTTTTGTTTCAGATTATCAAAGGCTTTTAAGCTGCTGTGTGAGACGTTAGATCTCAGTGATGTATTCGGAATGGAGAAATGATCATGTTCCTTAGGTAAACCACTTATGCAATTGAATGGAGAATTAAAAGGCTCACATAAGGACACATTCTGTAAATTTAAGGCCGGACTGGGTATTCCCATTTGTAAAGTACGTAATAACGACGGCTTGTATTCTTTCTGGTTTTGTTTCCAAAGACTTTCATTGCTCACTGTTGATTTTTTCCTACGTATACAACGTTGTCTTCTTAATCTATTGTTTCCACATTCCTTTACTGCAGAATAAAGATCTGGTGTAGATTCTGATGATATGAATTCTAAATTGCTTCTTGCAGTCATAGATGAATTCATAGAATGTGATCGGTGTAGGGATTTACATATTTTTTCGTTCGAAATGGTTTCATAGTGAGCTGCTATATAATTTTCAGGTGTTTTAACTTCTCTTTCATTATAACCATCCCCATCATCTAATATAAAACCGCCGATTGGTACATTTCTCAATATTTTTTCATTAACTTTGTGCACTGGTAACATTTTCTTGGTTGGTGTAGATTTTGGTGATGTTTTTGGCGAAACAGAATTTTCTCTTGAAAGATTTACATATCTAGCCTCTTTTATTAAGTTGGTTTTGTTCTCGGCCCGAGGGTTGACAAATAAATCTTTAACAGAATCAATTGAAGGCATAACAACCTCTTCATCTAAAGGTTTATTTTCAAAGTCTCTATTTAAAATTCTTCTTTTTGTTTTGACTATTTTTGTGCTTTTTATAATGTCTTCTATCATTTTTTCTAGTGTAACATCCCCCATGTGAGTGGTAGAAACTGTTGATTCTGAAGAATTTGTTAATGAATTTCTGTACAATATGAATTTGTTTTCCATTTCGGCGGAACTCTCTTCGTCTCGAATAGGTACAGTAAAATGTGTGTCAACCTTAGAAAATAATTCTGTACTGTCAATGTCACTTTTACAAGCTCTTTGTGATGTTTTATGAGTACTCATAGTACTAAATCTGAGTGCTGCTAACTTTGCAGACAACGGCGTCATCGACACTGGAGAACATCCATCTCTTAACAAAGTATGGGTATCTTTGTTATCTACTGATGGTGATTTAAAAGAACTTTCGAAGTCGTTTGATTTTTTTCTAGTTCGTTTAAGTGGCCGAATGTTGCCAAGTCCGTTTGTATTTTTATTGAAATATAAGGGATTGTCTGTGAAGATGTGGTGCCCAAATATAGGTAAAGTTGATTTTTCTAGCTCTTTCTTATCTATAATTATTGTTTTTTCTATACAATTTATAACCAAATCTTTGTCATATTCAATTTCAACTAAGCCATCACTAATAAGTTTTGTTGTGTTTATGGATTTTCTACCTTGCATTTGTCTATTTTTTCCTAATGAATCCCTACTGTTATTGGTGGACATACATAGTCTATTCGAAAGATCCGGTATAGCCGAGTCTGATAGGGTATGATTTAGTTGAGGCGGACTGGTTAAACAACTTCGATCAATGTGCTTGATTCTTCGTTCCGATTTATAAGCAGAACTATTTCTGGCAAAAATGTCATTATTATTTACGCTAGACATTTCTAGTTTACGTTTCTTAGCTTCTCTTACTCTCCTACTAGAAGTTGGTGGTGTTGGAGGTAGATCTGGAGGAATTTCGTCTTTGGTTTCCTGAGTGTAAAATTTGCGTCTTTCAAAATTAGATATACCAGTAGTTGGGGTAATATTGCTGACATCTTTAAGGACCACTAATTCTGACTTTTTAATAAAACCTTCTTTAAAATAATTTGGAGTATGTCCAATATAGTTTATGTTTTCTTTATCTACATTTTTTACACTATTTTTTCTCGCTGCGGCTCCTAAAGATCTTCTTTGGTATCTGCTAGGTTTTTTACTTTTCTTAACAGTTTGGGCATCTAACGATCTTCTAGCTCTATCATTGTGATTTTTATTTGGATAAATTTCTTCAGCTTCTTTCTCTTCTTCATTAGCAACATTTGTATCTTGGTTCTTTTTACCATAGACTGCCCATTTAAGCATTTTGAAGCCTGCAACAAAATTTAAGTCTAATAAAAATTCATGACAAACAAGTTTATTTTAAAATCCTTCAACTTGTGGACATTTGCAACAATTATTTAACAAGAGGGGAATCCAACAACATAAACTTTTAATACTTTCAACTTCACATTTTGTATTGGACCACATTTGTAGAATATCGGTGTAGCACGCAATGGGAACATAACTATATCTCAGTATTTTACAGTTAAATAAACAATACAATTATAATTTACAAATAAATAGATAACTAATATTATAACGATTATTATAGTTAATTAATATTCATATTATAATAATTATTTTGAATTTGATAAACTAAAAGAAGTACTTGATTGTTCTTAGTGAATATTTTAACCGTTTTGTAAATATTCTGACACTAAGGTTTGTTTCAATGACTGTCACTGAAAATAAATATCTAAGTCTACAATTGATGAATGATTTAAATATCTGATTTTAAAGTAAAAAATAACTGATAGTTGAATACAAACATCTCATAGATAATGAAAGCTGACAAAATTATTGACATTCTTCGGTATAAAGTACAAATATATTTTAGCACACAGTACTACAGTAGCCTTGAGTAGATTGTGGACATGCGTAAAGCGCCATTCGGGACTAAAGAACTTTACCTAAAAGTCTAACTAGATCAAAAATCGAACGCACGACGCAACGTTCGGTCTGGAGCTTCGATCCCGTAGCGTTACCAGAAACTATAAAATCATCTTATAACACATGTAAAATAGTTTGGTGGTGACCTTTGCAAGGCAAGTGCGATTTCTAACTAACTCATAAATTGAACTAAAGAAAGGCATTAAAAATATTAAACGACTTGTTGTTGTTGTGTCAGAAATAACATTTCTCTTATAAATAGAAGTTTAAATTACTCAGTTGGCCATAAAAGATGTAATCGTTCTGTGGTCCAACAACGCCATTATTTCACATGGAAATTCTTGTCCTCAATGTTATATTATGTAACTGTAGAAATACGATTATTCTCGTCACAAACGTCTGTTTATTAAAAGTAAATTTAATTTTCATGTTTCATTTATGTTTCAGTTCAGAATAATAATTATTGTTGCCATGTTTAGAAACTATTATAACAAGTTTAAAATCGTTTAGCTGAGTAAAGTAGTAGGTCAAGTAAAAATGTAAACTGTATCAAAAGGTATTCAAACAAAATTTTATTTAACTGAATAAAAACATTTAATAAGTATTGAAAATAGGGCGTTCGTAATGTTCTCATAAAACGCTCGCTAAATGAAAACATTACGAACTACTCGGAAAAGCTTATACATTATCGCTAGTAGGTCTCGGTTAATTCCCCAGTTGTTACGGCTGAGCATCCGAGACAAAGATATTACTCAAAAACCAGGCAAGTCCGAATTTGGTTCATATGTATATGTGAAGTATTCCAGTAACGTATAATTATGACTAATATTATTTATTAAAATTTTAACGCATAGATGGTCATGTAAAAGTGATTCATTCATTCATATAATTTTATCAATGTATCTGTATTAGTAGAGACAGGCAAAAGAAAAGGGTTTGAGTACGGTGAATAACTTAATTATTTTCATAAAAGTATTACGGAATTTTGCGAAATATATTGGTATCCCTATTAAAGCGTGTTATTATTAGTCACAAGATGTACAAGAAAAAAGTTTTTCATTTTCTCGTTTGCTACAAATATTAAACTTCTAATAAAATATTTGTGTTCATTTTCGGTGTACCAATGCCTATTGGATCTCTGTATTAATATTTTTCCGTCAAGTAGATTCTACGAAGAATAAGATTTGTTGTTTAAATAGACAGTTAATTATGGGCTTGAACTGATAACAATATAGTTATATGCAAACCGATTTAAAAACCTTTGATTATAGTGCATAACACCTTATTAATGAATCCTGCCGATAAAGAATAGATACAGTGGCAATCTTCAGGGATCGACTTTCTCACAGTGTCACCTCGAGTGTGGTGTTAACCGCATGGCGGAATTCTTACAATTACAATCGCCATTATCATTTGTCATCGACGCCTCGACATCACCTCTCGATTTGTCACGTACAGACATTACAGATCCGTTACGTATATGGAATGTTAGTCGAAGAACAATATCACGCTTCATCGTTACTTTATCATGTTTATCAAAGATCACACTGGTACGGTATGAGATTTGTTTTCTGTACGTGAATTGGTTTATTACAATATCGTGCAGCGATCAGCACTTTTCAAACATCTATCTATGTATATTGCAAGTCTGTAATGATTTAAAAAGAATCTTTGCCATTTCAATTTGTCTTTCTTGACTCCTTGTAACATCTATAGTATGTATAGTATAGTTTCGGTAAAAACGGATTGCGAACTTGGAAAGTAATTCTTACTAAGTGAATTATTTCAAAAGCTGGTTTTATAAATTATAAATATATTATAATATACACTTACTTTAATTAATTATTTCATTTTTATTTATCCCTATTTTACTTTGAAGATTTAATGATTTATTTCTTTAATATATTACAATAAAGAAATAAACACAGAATAAAAAAATAGATTAATTAATCTTAGAAAAACGGAATATAAATATGTTATTTCTTTATTGAGTTTCCATACTATTTTTTATCCCACGAGAACAGATATAGTTCCCGGGATACGAGGCATTCCATCCCTATTCACATGTCACATTTTAACTTCATCCGTTGAGTGGTGATCACACCATAACAGAGGTTCTCCAGACAGATTGACGGGCAGACAAAACAAAGCCTGCCATGCCTATATATATAAAATTTTCCACAAAAAAAATTGTGTATAGACTATGCTCCGTTATTACTATAGTTATGACGTCAGTTATTTTCATTAGAGCTTCCAACTAAGTATGAGAACCAATGTGAACCAATGCATGCTATACCAACCAGTAGAGTATAACCATATATAGTGTATACCATGCTACCGCATTAAAGAACGGTCAAGTCCGAATCGTACCGTCGAAGTATCGTATCTTCCCACGAACGTATCAAGGCCTAGGTTTTTCACTTAGTATATGTTATAAATCTACTTACAGATAAATGGGCCTTTTTTGATAAATGTTCGATAATCTTGAATAATATATACCACTAAGTTATGTATTTTGGATTACTAGTTACAAAT
>DWPT01001630.1:0-18128 GCA_018251895.1 Agathymus mariae mariae
GATCTAACATAGCTGAATATGCTGGTAAACATTTGCACAAATTCATCACGGCCAGACCAGAGTATCACCTTGGTAATATTGAGGAGGCATTGAAACAGGTAAAAATATTGACTTGTATTAACAAGTTGTATTAAGTGTATTTAACTCTAAAAGGTTAGTTACATACTAGAACCAATTTGATTAAATGAACAAATTGGAATTTGCACCATTTATTTTAGCACGGCCAACACATTATGTTAAATGTCAGACTTCAAAAATCTTTAAGAATGTTGTGAATATCTCTTATGTGTGTAGATTTTACTAACTAAAAATTAGAAGTACAATAACCACTAACTTAGTAATTTGAACGTTTATCTCGAATAGTTTTCGAATTCTGAATGTACTTGAGTATTTTTAAATTTACTATACATTAATAATTAATTTACATTTGTTTAAATGAAGTTAAACATTGTGAGTAAATCATCCTCAAATGTTTGTGAATCGTATCATTCTGTATTGAGTCAGACTTCCTTTAAACTTCTCTCACTGAGAGGGGACTTGGGCCCATCAGTAAAACGATTATGCGTAGTGATGTGAAGTGTATTGGATTTTTTTATCAGCATTGTAGCATATTGCATTTCAACTATACTCCGCTATTTTTCAGGTTTCTATCTGTGTCGTATATAAAATCTACTTTGCAGTATTTCAGTCAACAGTGATTTCTTACTGGTTTGAAATTGGCAATGAAACTTGTTCTCGCGATTTAGGCTCGAATTATTCACGCATCTTGTTATTTTATAATTTAAAAAAATATATTAATCAGCCATTGTTAGCGCATCACAAAGGAAATAGTGGAATTCAAATAAGTTGTATTTCCTTTTAAAAAATGCGATATATTTATTTAATATAAAATTTTAAGGATCAACGGTTTTTATAAACACCTCGGTGATATCAGAGATGTATGTGTTTTTTTCCTCTGCACATAAAATACAATTTTAATATATAATAAGCAGCGCAGACGAAGTCGCGGGTGTCAGCTAGTTCAAAAGAAACTTGCACGGCTAATAAACCGCGAGCATTTCATAGTATTTTAGAATGTGTGTGAACACTGCCAGCTGACTGTGTTCGACTAACTTAACTTTACCTCTTGCCGATACCTTGACTTTTATCATCCTTGTAATTTTGAGTGGCATTCGAATCTGACACTTGAATGTTTACTGGTTGTCACGATCGATGGATTGTCCAGGGTTTCCTCGACTTGGACCAAGCAATGCTGGAGGAGGACATGCAGGAGAAAGTGGCCGGCAGCACGGCGGTCGTGGTGCTCATCAAGGACAACACGCTGTACTGCGCCAACGTGGGAGACTCGCGAGCAATCGCTAGCGTTCGCGGAGGGGTAAATGTTCATATATAATATCCACTCTCGTGTTAGTATCATTAAATACCTACCAATTGTAGTATTGTATCGGTGATATAATAATAAAATATAATTTTAATTATACAACAGGAACATTAAACGTACAATATACCTAGGATTACATAATTAATTGTAGTATGTTCCATTATGTCGTACTGTACCGTACCGTATTATATTGTACGGTACCATATTGTACCGCACCGTGCCGTATTATACCGTGACGTCCACGCCTGCGCTATATCTGTCACGGCGGCACGTTGTCCAGGTGGAGGTGCTGTCGTACGACCACAAGCCGAACAACGAGGAGGAATTACGGCGGATCACAGCCGGCGGTGGTTGGGTGCAGCTCAATAGGGTCAACGGGAACTTGGCGCTGTCGCGCGCCCTCGGCGATTACGTGTTCAAACGCAACTACCGGCTGTCGGCGCGCGACCAGATCGTCACAGGTATGGTATTGATCCCTGATTTCTATAATAAAACTGTATGGATTGACTGTTCAGCATAGCTTGAACTTAATGGCTAGCACAATTGTGGTTAAATTATGTCTTCCAGCCTATCCCGACGTGCAAGTACGACAGTTGAACGACGACTGGGAGTTCATTGTGATCGCGTGCGACGGTATCTGGGAAGTGTTGTCCAACGAGGTAAGCTTTTAGACAAAAATAAATAATAGTATATTTTGTAACAAGCCAACTGCAATATTTGTATTTGCAATCGCAACATTTATAATTACATTCTAACCGACTCATTTGTAACTGCAACACCTTTAATTACTATTGAGGACGTGTCATACTTGGCCACAACATTTGTAATTACCGTCTAGAACGGCTCATTTTCATTCATTTGCAAATATTGTGATTTTAAATAGGCTCGTTTGCAGTATTTGTTTATAATACTTATAATAGCTGCCAACATTACATGTGTACGGTTTCCTCGTCAATCACAGGAGGTGATTACGTTCTGCCGCGTGCGGCTCCTGAGCGGTTGGGAGCCGGCGGCCGTTTGCGAAGCGCTAATGCAGCGCTGCTTGGCCCCCAACTGCGCCACCGGCGGGCTCGGCTGCGATAACATGACCGTGCTGCTCGTGTGCCTCGCGCCCTTCCCGCGCCCTGACCTCATGGTGAGATTTCGTTACTTTATTAATTCATTCGGGCATGTAACAAAATTACACGATTAATATATGTAAGCGGGTACAATACTGTAGAACATAACTGAACGTATATAATTTTTTTATTTTCTAATACATATGATGGACGTGTGCGTGCGTGTCTGTAAACGCACACCCGCATGCGCGCACGCTGGCACGTGCATGTTTAGAGTTAGAGTTCGTCAATGTGTTAAAATTAGTAGTTATATATCTTAAATAGGTTTAGATATCTGTGTATCAGCATCTGTTGGAGTTGATGCATGAAATTTTAAGTCTCAAACGATGATCTTTTAATGAGTGACGTGAAATTAACACATCGATATATTGTGTAGGTAGAAGCGTCCTCGGTGAATGCTTCAAGCTTTGATATGTATTATTTTGTATGAGCTATGCATGTGACGATCATGCATTTATTAAAACTTGTGTTTGTTAGTAATGTCGTGAGCTATATTTATTGAAAGACAAAAAGTATTGATTCACTTTTAAACTTACACTGACTTAAAACAGAAAACAATAGAACTACTTCAGAGGTGTATAAGTTTTTTTCTGGCATTGGATAAAGATATATGCTACTTAGAGTTTTAAAAATATGGTACTAAAGTTGAATTTGTTTCGCAGTCCGCGTTCAAATGCTTCGATTCGCCGCGCCCTACGTACTGGACGATGCCATCGAGGCGGTTTTCTTAACTGTATTATACTACCTAGTACACTACGCACAAGTCTTATTAAATATAGTAATTGCAAATGGAGAGTTTAATACGACCATTCACACACATCTTTTATATGAAATTATATAAAAAAATATATATATATATATTATGTAACACGCTTGGAATACTATATTTCCGTACAATTATTTTTCTAAGGGTTTCTCTATTTTAAAATGATTCGTTCAAACATTTCCTTTGTCGTAAACGTCGACGAATTCCACAATTTGTGATCATGTGTGTCTTTTGATTAATATTTAATAGATTTCCGATTGCGTTAACCTTGTAAAATATACTTTATTTCTTTTACAATATGCTATAAAATTCTATGCAAAGAATATAGATAGTCTGGTGCAATCGGACGCGTATAATTCGGTCGTTAATTTTATTATTTATATTGTTTTTATACAATGGCGTTTTATATGAAGCATTCATAAATTCAGTTATGTTATCGGGACACAGTATGTATATTTTAGTACGATTGAAGACAATACTTATAATATGCCTAAATTTCAAAAGACTGTCAAGATGTTTATTACTCTCGGCTGTAATCCAGTTATGTCATATCAAGTATACAAATACATTCGATTATATTAAAAAAAAGTACGTATTTGGGATAGCGTATGATACTTAATTTTCTTTAATTACGAATTCCTGAGCCAACAAAAAAATAAAGAGTGAAATGCCCCCTTTGTCGTCTTTAGATTTTGATTTAATTTTAAATTTTAAAACAACAAACAAAAATGTCCATAAACAAGCATTTTTGAGTTAATGTTTTGGAATATTTCCCTCGCGTTAGTAAGACTGACACCTGCCAAATGACACATTTAACTAACACGCAAGTTTTTGTATATTATTATTGCCCTAACACGCGACAGTTCGCGTGTTCAGTGGCAGCCGTAAGACTCCTTTTGCTTTATGGTATAAAAGCGGAAAGAAAAATACTGTGATAATGTTGACAGTCACAAAAAATATATTTCATTGATTGGTCCGTTGAAATATTCTAGTCTATTGGTAGTTGCTATATTTAAAATATAACTTTTGAGTCGTCACCGATGTGGAGTTTAATGAAAAACATCAATAAGACTGTTATTGTGCTACCTTATTAAGTCGCGTTAAGTGTGTGTGTGTGTGTGTGTGTGTTCTAATGATTTATATATATATATATCTCTCATAAACAAAAGTTATAGTATCAACTTGGTTTATAATATATGCAGCGGGTTCCGTTAAATAATGGGCATGAATGATTTTTGAGAAATCATTGTATACATGTATTGATTGTTACACGACTTTAGAAATCATACACCTTTGAGGTTGTTGAACCAACTAGTTACTCTTAAATCAAATGAGGGTGACGTATATAAGAATTGATCCGTTCCGTCGAAAATCGTTCGTCTCTTTTCGCTTCTGGTATACATGGTTTAAAAAAAAAATGTTTTTTTTTTACATTATGATCTTAGTCCCCTTTGCAGAAACGCTGTAAAGTTATGATTTTATTATAATAGATTGATTGATTGATTATCTCTTATATTATATATAAATGTTCATACTATTGTTAGTTAAAACATCACAAACTTACCGCTGTTTGTGTACCGTTGTTGATAAAGAGCTAGATGTAACCCGAGTTCCCCGCGGTCAGGTCGTTGTCGGACCATTTTTATTTTCTCTGTAGAGTATTTTATCTTGTGTTTACATGGCTATTAAACACTAAGGTTATTGTGCTGTCTGCATGTGAATTAATTGTCTTAATGTTTACATAACAATATTTTTGTGCATGCATATGTTTACTGCATGTGTGTGCATGCATGCGTTCTATTGCTAAATAAATTTATATCAACTTCTGTTTTATTTTGTCGGTTTACAAATTGTGTTCGTTATTTTTATAGTAATGTTAAGTTCATTTAATCACGTGAATACTAATTGCATGTGCTTTTGAATTATGGATTTCATTTGTTACAATTATATGAGTGGTTGTTTTGCTCATTAACAAATGCTGTAACATTTTCACATAAATATATGGAAGTTAATACTTATGTTGAATGCATAATTTTATTTGTTGCTCAAATGTAAAATTGATAAGTTGTTAATTATCGTTTTCTACGTTGATATGTTAAGTTGTATTTATCGCTTTTTTTAACTTGTGCATGTTCATATAATTCTATAAATTTTCTGGATAATTTTCATTTAATTCTCTTGTTATCGCATGTTCATTTAACCGATGTCGTGTATCATGCTTGCCGTAAATTTGTTGTTACACTGCTTTATAAACATTGTCACTTTGTGTTTGCTTGCAAATAAACATTTTACAAAATATATGGTTGTTTATTTTTAGCTTCATTTCATTGCGTACTGTCTCTTACGGCTTGTTATTAGTTGATATTGTGTTGCATGCTCCGTACGAGGCATGGACTTTAGGAAGAGGTTTTTTTATTTGGCGCAGTGTAGACGTGAACATGTGAAGGAAACAGTTCTCAATATACGGGAACCGCTAATACTATGAATTGGTATTAACATTATTTTGCTCGCCTAATAAGCGAAATCATATAAGTTCTTTTTTTAAGTTTATATGACTAGAATTTTGACTTTAGTCTCTCAAATATTTAGCGCTGATCTTATTGAGGATAATATTTTTTTACTTATATATAGGTAATGAAATAAGTAACGATCAAGAAAGTCACATGAATCAAATTTCCTCTAGCGAATACCAATGGTACATATTATTTTTCTATTTTAACAACGGTTAAGAACTTTATGCTATGCATGGATACGTATAATTATGTAGAGCTACGTATTATAGAGTCATGTATCTTGCAAAACGGATTCATTGTTCACTTTGGATAAACAGGTATGTATAAATATTTATTGGAAAAACAAGCACATATAATGTTATTTTTAAGCGCACCTTTAATTACTTATCTTACTACTGCGGTAAACAGAACAATTAACTTTATCTTTCCAGGAGTCTCTCCCGCCAGAGCACTCGTTAGACAACAAGTTTATGACAAAAATGCAAGACCTATATTACATGGAGGATGAAGAGGATGACCTGAAATAGAATCGTAATATGTTAGTGTTAATGATTGTACATAGGAACTTGTAAGGAAACGTGAACATGAACTATGTCTACCGTGACAATCTTTCGTTCAGAGGCTATCACGAGAATTGATCGGTTTACATATTTATAGAAAGATGGACAATATTTCAGGCAGGAGTTTGAAGGAGAGTATATACAGAGTGCAATCGTTATGTGTTGTAGTTTATTTTTTGGTGAATTCGTAAGTAGCGCTAAATATGAATAAAAGCTATACAGCGATAACAAGGCTCGAGCCGGGCTAGGCGATATAGCCCGGGTAACGTCTGCCTTATTGGATTTGGTCACGTCTGTAATGTAATAATAATAAAGCGTATCTTTCAATATTCATTTTATTTATAAAATAATAAAACATTAACGAATTGATCTATCCGAGAATATTATTTCATTGGAATAACAGTTGAGTTTATGGATGTTAGATGTTGTCCTGAAATTATCGATATGATTCATTTATTTTTTTCTAATTATTTAGTCTGGGCATACCGTGTATTATCTGTTTTATCAGTCTATGTATAGTGTATACCATTAAAAAAAAACATTTCGTGCCTCACACGACTATCGAGCACATTAGAAATGAATCTACGGAATTCGAAAAAATATTGTCGATGAGCGACGAGAGAGTGGGGGTAAGGAAAAGGTTATAAAATAAAAGTACACGTTGAATGATAGTTATTTTATATTTTTTTCAAAAAGGTTAGGCTACAGGGCAAACGTTTAACCCGATCGTCTTAATTTTAGGCTTCAGTTGTAGCTCACTAAATTGTCCAGAGGAGATTTTCTCAAATTTTTGATATCATTTTTCTTTTCCAAAATATCGAGATCCAAAATCAAAAACTCGGAAAAAATAGTTTTTTTGTCACAATTTCGGCCATACCTTCTTTTGTTTTTGACTTGCTCTTTACAGTTGACTTTTAGCTCTTTACAGTTCTCTTGAATACGCGTCTTTTGAGCCTTTCTTGAATATCATATCTTCTCAACTCTCCGAGATATAAGGGGATCGCACTTTTTCGTGAAATCGGAGCCTACACTGGAGCGGACGAAGACATTTCCAGTGTCAAGAAATGAAAAATAATAATTAACAGTAACAAATAATTAACAACAGGAGAATAGTACATAAAATTTGATGACACGCGATCGCTGTTTGATTGATGAACGTGGGATAAAATCACTGGTACCTACTGCGTGATTCTATATCTACCAAAGTATGGTGCCATCAATACAAGTTAATTTTATGAATCGGTGATAGTATAAATATACAAAAAGAATGTCTCTGAGCGGAAGATTTATAAGCGACTGTACCTACTATCGATTTTTTTTTAATTCTCGTCTTCTACCGTCTGTCTGTGTTAGCAATGAAAAAGATTGGCTTAAATGTGCCAAATGCCATAGATTTTCTAACGAGTAGCAGTTTTTACAAGTAGTATTTATTTTTGTACACTTTTGGTATACTATTATTATAACGATTTTTTTTTATCGAGGCGAAATTATTGTGCAATACGTTATATTATAATTACAGTGGAATTGTTCGTTAAATACTTTAACAGACTATAAAATCAATAAATGTCTTTTGTTATACTGTTTCCCTTACAGAAGTTTTAAACTAAGCAATGCAATAGAAACCTATGCGTTTTCTTGTATATAAAAAAGTGGAAGGGGTTTTCACACTCGTAAAAGTTTGGATCCGTCGCTGTGGCATTACCTAAGGAAGATAACTAAAGAGTGTGAAACTCCTCTACGGGAAATTTTAAACATCTAGTCAGTTCAATCTGTCTGTTTGAAATGTTTTTCGAAGAAATCCGCTGCAATGATGATTTTTATTATTTTTAATTTTAATTTTTATTAAGTTTGTTGGTTAAAAAAGAAGATTATATTTGTACCACTTCTGATAATTTTATTTAAAGCAATTATAATTTTATTTTAACTGTATAATTGGAAAAAGAACTACATTTATATAAATCGTGTCCTCAAATACAGAACCATTGATTGTTACAACATTGAATACAGATACTGGAATCTTGCTATTATTCGACCAAAAATGCTAGAATTTACGTATTTTCCGATGTATGATCTACAATTCTAGATCAGATAAAATATATGTATAGGTAATTTTGATGGTGTACTGTACAATTATAAGTGTAGATAATTACTCTGTAACTTGTTGAACAAAATTGAATTATATATTGGAAAAAATCTACATATCTTGGAACATCGAGTATGTAGTAACATAATAATATATATAATGTTTTATTTTTATGTTAAATGTAAGAGCCTTTAATATTTCCCTAGTTGCCGTCCAATTATTTGCAATAATTTAATTATGGTTATATATTTGTTTTCTTATTACTGTGATTAAGAAATGATGCAAAATTCAAAATTTTGCAGAAAATTATCTGATTGAAAAAATTATAAGCTGCTATTATTTTTATCAAAACTAGATTTCAAATAGGTTTTGAAATTATTCTTTATAATATTGATCGTATATCTTATGCTGTTATGAAAAATTATGACTTAGTAACTTTTTTTTCAAAAATATATACTTATTTATGAATTCACATCTGAAATAGGTTAAAGAAAACAGAAATTATAAATCATGCATTTAGAAATACTTAATTCTTAGACATACATGAAGCAGCAAACGGCCCTAGGTGAAAAAAAAATGATAATGCATTTTATTTTAAATATTTTACTATTACCTGTAAGTGCAGCTACTCATACTTACTTAAACTTACCTTAGGTTTTCGTATTTACTCTAAAGAAAGCATTTTTTATATTCGTATTTTGTTTTGTTACAAGTGTTAAGTTATATATACTTAGGTTATTTCTATGAATGATGCCGTAAAGGATTTGGCAGTGCCATATTATTGCAATGATGTTTTGATGTACCGTTTAAATACTAATAAATAATGGCTGTAAATATTTGTTTTGGTGGGATTTATGAGAGATCCTATTTACAACACAATAATTTAGTGAAACAACTTACAACTCAATTAAAGGAAGGTGAACTGTATACAAACCTGATTTGAAAACTTGATTTATAAGTCTAACATATACGAATGTTTGTACAGATTTGAATTAAACAATTTATTTGAGGAAAATGTCGTATGAGTTTTTAAAAAGCCGCAAAAAATGTTTATGTTTGAGATATTAATAAAACATTAGTTAAAATTCATAAATTTTTAATGTTTTCTGTACCCAAAAAAAAGATGAATCATCGGAAAATTTGTGAACTTTATTTTTTTTATTGTTTATTTCTATTTTGGTTTGTATCGTTATATTGTATATGTGTATGTATCTTAAATGATTGGAGACCTCAGTCATAAAAATGACATAATATGCTGTAATTGCTAAATAAGTTAAACAATGTTTAATAATTAGTAACACAATTTTCAGTTCGTCTTTAACTAGTGCTTTTTGTGTAATAAAATTTATAATTGAATGTATGCGAGTACAAAAATGTGATACATCATTGTATAAAATTGATTTTAAAAGACTCGATTAAGAAAATTTTGAGATTGTACATTTTTTATAGTTTCAGGTCCCAATAGTCTATTTTAATTCAATTATTTTTTAAACACTTTATAGAATGTCATTCAATAACAACTATTCCAACAATGCCGTTAGGTGTAACATTTAAAAGACACTGACTTTGAGAAAAAAAATCCAGTAGAAATCATCCTTTAAGATCGTGTTCCTTTGGCACATCTGTATTTGAAATTTTATTAAATGACGTTTGATTTTCTATGCTAACCTACTTAAGTAATCGATAAAAACAATAAACGGTTGTATTTTGAAGTGATGTATTCTAGACAAGCCATTCATTTTGAAAAGATAATCGAAAAATGCCAAGATTCACACACAGTTTAATTTTCCCATAATATATATATATGGACATGCTTGTACATATTGGATCAGATGTTGTGTTATGTCCAGTCGCTGTAGTACGTATATAACTAAACCTATTACCTATGTATTTTGTCTTTTAATAGTTGATTGTGCAATTTGCTGGATTCGTAACATATCTGTAAAGAACTAGTCAGTAGTCGAGTAGCCTGATTGTACAGTTCTTGATGTTGTATAAACGATGTTAAATTAAAGTTTTACATTTGTATATTGAGTATCTTTCCATGGGCAGTACATATATACAATAAATTGAAGAATGGGAGTGTTTTTGATCTGCCTATGTGGCACGAATGTACATAATATAACATGTAAAATAAGTACATGTTTGGTTGTAAATGAAAAAAAGTCCCTATAATCGAGGGTCTCCATGAAGCATGTGTATTGGTATAGTTCTGTGACTGCCTGATTGCATTTCCACTACCCTGTTAAATCAACTCTAAAATATATATATACGAAGATATATATTCAAGTTTGCTGTATTCGTCAGAAGGGGGTGGGGGGGACTTGATAGATGGTAAGCTCTGTGTATTCAGCCGGTAGACGACAAACGAAAGGAGTGCGTTTCAATATCTTATCGATGCGATCGTTCCAAGCTTCGAAGCTTGGCTATGAAGACGTGAAAGTAAGGTCACCTACATTATTACTAACACTCATTGGACATGGCTGATTGAAAGAAAGAACCATGTCCACTGTGGAGGACACCGTGACGATGCACGTCACATATACGAGTAGAGTAAAAATCCTTGGCAGTTTCTTGCCGCTTCTTCTTTCTGAATCACTCATAGTAGGGATTTCTTGGAGCGATGGCTTAATTTAACTTTCGAAGAGTGTTCAAAAATCAACTTCGAATAAATTTTTCAGTCATTGTTTCATAAGAAATTTTAACCTCTTCAATCAAGCCTTATTGTTTTTACAAGTTTGCTGCCTGCATGTAATTAGTGGTAGGAATCAAAAATGAACTGGAACCTCTCCCCAGAAATGCTTTCTTTTCAAAAATTCCCCTTATATAAAAAATACCAAATATGGGTCCTGAAAAATACCAAATATACGTGGAAGCACGTATATATTCAGTATATATTTTATATTCATAAGGGCACGGTAATGATCGCGAGATCTTCGGGTTAATTAATACACTTGGGTTGGCAAATATGATGGAGCTATTGGCCAAATATCTGTCAATTGATATTACAATACAAACCGAGTAATTATTACCTAACTGTATATAAAGCTAGCTTCAGTTACAAGTGATAAAAATATGCGACACGTGATGTTGCGAGTCACGACACCACGACAATGTTTACCTTTCTACAAACTCCAGTACTTACGCAACCTGCGTAGGTTTTATTCTTACAATACTGGTAATAACTAAGAGTACTAAGAGCATTTGTGTTTTGTATCTAATCATAAGCTATTCCGACAGGCATATAAATAATTTTTGAATTATTAATCAATAAATATTTACAAATATGATATCACAAACACTCATGAGCCGAACAAACATTTATCTGTATTTATGTTTATTTTATTATAGGAAGATAGTTGAATGTATTCCAAATCCGAAGTAGGATGTCCAATAAATCAGAACGTGAAGTTCAGGAAAACGGAGGAGTGGAAGTGTTCTTGCTGATGTCCGTGGTACTCACCTTTGTAATCGTAACTAACTCATTTTGGATAACGATACTTATGAATGTCTTTTCAAAGTTCTTAGTACATATTTAGTTGGTTCAATAACATGCACACGTACAATAATAAGGAAACGAAAATATAATAACCAATAACAGTTTTAAAAAACTATGTTATCGTTCATTGTCACCGCGATTGTTTGCGGAAACCAAAACTTTTTATCCTATGAGCGAGATTAGCGCAGCAGTTTGAGACAATACTGCCTAAGAGCCGCAATTGAAGTTGTTTTGAAACGCGCATACGCTATTCACTGCTCGATTTGTATGGAACTCTAAGGAGTAGGTTTCGTTCGACTATGAAAGAAATGGTTTTTTTTAATATTATCTCTACTAGCCAAATAGCCAAAGCAGGGTTTCTTAACAACAAGTTTGTGGACGTCGGAGAGGCTACGTCTTTAGCGCCGGGCCGCCTATTCTGGCTGACACAATTTTATAAGGATATTAACTAGATAAAATAATTTGAAATACTGAGCAATATCTGTTTCATTTTTAAACGTTGTAAGGGTTGTTACCAAATCCATAGTGTATAAAGTTTGGGACTTTCGGTACTTTTAAGCTTATGTATCTCTGTTAATAGCATAATGCAAGGTAAAAGTTGAAAGTTATCTACGTAAAAAAATAATCTAGATTTTAGAGGTACATTAAAAAAGAATCTTGATATAATCGGATATTCATCATGGGACAATTTAAAACAAAATGAAATAAATTTTATTAAGTCCAATATCCCCTCGGTTTATATCAGAAAATCAATCTTAAAAAAAAATATTGAGCATAAGAGTTTACCCACAATTAGTACATTAAACCCTGTTTAAAATCCTTATTGAATAATGAAAAAATGATAGTAACTCATATGGATTACGACTCTTTCGTCAATTCTCCGATTTAAACTTGACCGTTTTTAATGATAAATCCGCTTAAGGTACAGAAAAGTAATAAAACACAAGTATTATAATTATAAAATTCTCATAAAACAGAGTTTTGTTTGAACTTTTCAAAATCAGCTGAATAACACCTTCATCCCTATAAAATCGGTAAGAACTTTTTATGACAATCATTAACCCGTTTTATTTCTATATAGTAGGTACGTTGCATAGCAACTTTAAAGTATACATTTTTTGTTGACCGTCGTTCATATTAAGTGATCGATTGAATTATGCAACCGCGGTCAGGGTTGATAGTTGGAAGGGTGCCATTGGCAAAATTTATCGAACCAACCAGCCAGTCACGAGGCAACCAGAGGTATAACTTTTTACATTTGACCTCTAATCCCTCAGAAGTAGTATCGATCAAGTAGCAAACGATCAAGCCCCACAACTTCTGTGGGCCACAATATAGTAGTAACAGTTTTTAGAAAGCCAGATCTATTTGACCTGGTTTGAAGTATAAGGAGCTTTCTGCTAGTCTTTTTGGTTAATTTCTGAGCCCCGGCAAAATCTAGTACCCATAGACTATGCAGTCAACAAATGAGCTACCCACTAAATCTTATGTAAAATACATAGCTGCTGTTCCTGCCCCCGTCCGTGATGTTTAGAGATATTCCGGAACCTATAGGGTAGCCGATCGCAAGTAAAGCTCCAAAACCAGCTCCTTAACTGGCCTTCAGATTTTAGAACAAGACTATATTACTATATTCGACGACCCCATAGCCCGGTTGGTAGTGACCCTGCCTGCCGAGCGAAGGGTCCCGGTTTCGATTCCCGGCCGGAGCAGACATTTATGTGACTAATAGATAAATGTTTGTTTGTTGTTTTGTCTCGGGTGTTCGTGATGTCATATTTGTGTATGTCCATGCCACCCGCAACACAGAGTATCCTACAGCGGGAGTGGGGGTGTGTAAATTTTTATTTTTTATTACAATAAAAAAGTCATTGTCGACTTTATTAGGAGAACGATATTCCGGATAGGTAAAAACTATCACCATGTTAAACTATTGTTGTATTATGTACAAAGCCTATGGCTTCATTACATTAGCCAGCCATTGCAGCGTACCTGTGTCTAGTAATTGAAATGGCCAGGAGAGTATTTCATACTGCTTTGGTGCGGACTGGTCGAGGAGTTAATATTCAGATGATATGCCTTTCCTTTACTTGCTTTCGACATGGCTTGACTTACCGTGCCTTGACAAGCACGGGGCGCTCAAGAACATTGCTACAATCGTTCCGCATAAGACAATACTATACCTACAAAGCGGATTTTTAAATGGAAGTTAACTCATTATATTGGCTCGTTTGTACACCAGTAGGCGGAAAGGCAGAAGAGAATGACTTATGGAGAAATAGTCACTCACTTCCTTGGAACAAATAAAACTTTAAAATAACTGATAGGTATATATTTTGTTACGTAAGAAAGTAACAAGACAAATTGACATTGCAACAAAACAATGACATAAACATATTCACGTAGGGGATGTCTGCCCTAATCGAATCAACGGGGTGGAAACGGGGTGGTATATAAACTAATACGATGTTCTCAGCGCAGGAGTGGCGTAGCGCGTGTCTTGGCGTTCGCGACTGTAAGTAAATATTTTTAATGTTTTTAATTTATACTTCGTTTTAATTGAAAAGTGTGTATTAATTTAATTTATTGTATAATATTGCGATTGTAGTAATCATATTACCAATAACACAGTTATAACAGGTATGATTGTCTTACCATTGTCTTTTGTTATGAAACGTTTTCTGTATCTTTGAGTATTTATCAATAACACGTAAAATAGTGATTCATATCATATTTTGGTGAGTATGTAATTTATGATTTCTGACTTGGCTGTTTGCATTGTTCAGGAATTCAATTTTATAATTTTATACTTTTATCATTGACGACTTCATAAATTCATTAAAAATGTATAAAAATAAACGTATATTCACTGTTTCATTCTGTTATATATGTAAAAATACACATTTGTATAAATTTTGTTAAATTCTATGTCAATATATGTTGTATAGTAAATGTATATAAAGTAGATACAAATATCTCGAGTATCCGTTGCATTAAAAATATATTTAATTTTTTGTTTATTAATAATATTTATTAATACAAATATAGTGAAATAAAGAAAAAAAATATTGGCCTAATACAAACAAAACATTGTTAAAGTTGGGTTTTAAGGAAGGCATTTAAATAAAATACTCATATATTTGTAATCCGTTCCTAATGTTGTTTGTTATGTGTGATCAATATTTAATTATTTATTTGCTCTGTAATTTACCACTGGTGAGATTTATATATGGTATACAAAAATATTGAACAAAAATATGAATATATATGATATGCTTGGGTACTGCATACGCCCTAGTTATATAAATTCATTATTTTATTTTAGTTTAACTTTATTTCTAACATTTAAATTAAATTATCAGTGAAATTTAACAGCTGTATTTAATTCAAATAATTGACTTACCTAATAAGAAAGACTAAGTAAAAAATTATACATATATAATTAAATAATATGATGTGTGTGTAATATATGTAAACATGCGTGACCATTTCACCTATATGAAGAGTTCTTTTAGCCCTTTGGAAGACAAATTGTTACGGATGAAAATAGACAAAAAAATATAAAATAAATATAATTATCATTTATTTATATATATACATACACACAAACTTTGTGATGATGATATTCACTTTGTTTTAAACTAGTTAGAGATCAGTATTTACCATACCTGTGTAATATCTCCTAATATAATTGTTCAACTAGAACGAAGTCGGAGCAGGCTGTTGGTAATATTAAATATTCTATTATAGATTCGTAAAGGCAGTGGCGTCAGATCAATTAGGGTATACCTATGATAAACGTAAGCACGGGGTAATAGAATTACGAGCAGCTCCAGGTTAAGCCCCGTGTCAGTAGGTCAGGTAATCGGTGTATAATCTGTTTGAAACTTATGGGCTCTAGTGTATTTTGTGGAGCTTCCTTCAAATGACACACACGCTCACCACATTTACATTGATAGTTTGTGCGTCAAATGTATTCGGTACATTAAATATTTTTAGAATTTGAATGTAGACAGTTATCCACAGCTCTTTTTTAAAATTTTGTCTACTTCCCTGTGTTGTTTGTTACGGCATCACCTTGAAACCACCAAATGGATTGTGATGATATTTAAGATATTTATAAAATATGTTATGTAATTACATTTAGGATATTTTATCAAGCACATGAGAACTGATTTCAAATCTTTCATGCGCCTTAAATTTTTCATATTACGTGCTTTTTCAAATTAATTATCACTTGCTTTGGTAAAAGAAAATATCGTGAGCAAATCCACGTACCTGTAAGTTCTCGAAAATGTTCATAAAGGGCTGTCAATTCTTCTAATCTGCATTGGACATGGTGGACTATTGCCTTAATCCCTGTTATTGTGAGAGTGTAGCCCAGTAGCAAGACTTACCGGTTATAACGACGATGGCTCGAAGAGGGCGAAATATTAGTAATAGTACATGAAAACATTTGAAAACATATTAAGTACAACTCATACACAAGTTTTCAAGTTGCGTATTTCTGGGCATCTCACTTATCACCAGGGCAAAATATGTTAATTTACATTCTAATTTTACTTCAGTACCAAATATAAGTAAGGTGATTTTAAGGTTGTTTGGTAAAGATCACTGCTATAGCAATAAGGCAATGTATTGTGTATTTGTTCATTAAGTAGTGACTTTTTTTGTATTTTGTGTGCACGCACATTGTATTGTATAGTTAAGTATATCTTACGTAATGCTATTTTGCGCCAAAATAACAGTTTTATTTTATCAGTTTTGTATCTATTGGCGACCTCTCTGGTGTTAATCATGTTCATAACTATGGCCAGATTTTAAATGAGTGCCGGCCCCATCTGATTTTCATTGGCATGTAAAATTTGTATAAGAACTTTATATGTAAATTCTATATGATCTTTGGAAGAATGTTACCCACAATTATCTGGGTGCAAGGTGGCGTGTTGGTTAGAGAGCTAAACGTTGATTATTGTAATACATAAGTTTTTGTTGATCAATTATAATTATTGCTGTACCATACCTTACAGAAAAAATCTTTGTAACTTACCCATCTCCCGTTCGAATCCTCTGCAAATTGAATTGTTCCCAGAGTTCGCCGGTGGACGGTGGACGCCGCTCTCAGTAGGAGAAGGTATTCGTTATCATGATCGTGACGAAGGATGTGGAGGAGGTGGGTGATTTTTTTTATTACGTACAGGTGCAAAAACTACAGCCATGTGAATGTGCAGAGATTCCAAACCACATTTATGTAGCATCGGTTAGGTGTTGTATGATAGAAATCGTAAGTCAGAGTTGTTTACAGCGAAGCTTATTGAGGAATTGTAGCTAAAGGAAAAAGTAGAGGTCGTCTTACATATAATCTCGACAGGGGCTGCTGTTTCGGACCCACTAAAACTAACTTACTAGCTACCTGGAGAGGGATCGGTTGTTTATGTCCTATCCCGTAGATCAAAATCTGTACCTTTACCCTTTTAAATTACAGAATACAATTGCTTACAATACAAAAATAATTAATTAAATTGTTCAAAAAAAAAAATAACTAAGGGACATTCGTAAAGTATTGTTAAAATCTATGAATTAGATACAAAGCATTGTATAGTCTTTGACAGGGTACTTGAGGTTGCTTTGTAAGTGGCAAGTCTATACAGTTCTATTTATTATATTTAGTATAATATGAGTGCCTTTACGTAAACAATTTTTTTGGTAGTACCTCGCTATTCAACACATGAGCAATGTACTATTAAGTAGACATTTGTATCATGAGTCATCGCTGTCACGTTGCTGGTCAAGAAAGGAGCAGTTTGCCTTGTCAAACTTACTTATATAGTCTTTTTACTGTCATTATACTTTTGTATGAATGCTATTATAAATATAATTATGATGTTACACAAACAGGGTGGTGGAAGTGAACCTGGACCTCTAACAATCCCGGTGCTGCCGAAGCCATTGAACCTCGAAGAGAAGAAGTACCTGTTAGCGGTAGAGCGAGGGGACTTGGCGAACGTGAGAAGGTTCTTTAAAAGTTTTATTTATTTTGAACACATAAAATTACAATATCACAAGTAATCCCCCCTATAACACGGTACTCTTATAACGCGTTTTCATATAACGCGATTTCATGTCCCTCTTATAACACGTGTTTTCCCCCATATAACACGGGGATTCCCCACGTGATTTCCCCCATATAACTCGGGAATTCCCCACG
>DWPT01001631.1:0-18125 GCA_018251895.1 Agathymus mariae mariae
CGGTCAGAGTGGCGCAAGTTAGGGGAGGCCTATGTCCAGCAGTGGACCTCCAAAGGCTGATGGATATGGATATGGATTTGTATAACATTAATTACAACCATATAAAATAGTTGTAATATCAAATCACTAAATAAATATCAAAATAACAGGATCTGTATTGTACAAAATACAACTGGGTTTTTATGTAAGTAATAGACAACTGATCACCTAATGGTGACTGGTCAACAATATTAGCTAGACCTCTGGTGCCATCACTGAGTCGCCGGTCACGAAGCTACGAGTATAAGTGCGATGGTTAACTAACTTTCAAACCATGTGAAACACGTAATTATATTTCACGGTGGCTTTTAATGAGTTCTCGTTAGATAACCATAAAAAAAAAACTGACTACCCACCGCGGGGTACCTTGTTTATAAAATTAGACTGAACTCTCAACATGAGACAATTTTTGAAAATACTTTAAATCAAATTGAACTTGAATAGTTGAAATAAGTAATTCAAAGCTGTTTAAGAAGAGACTGTATGAACTTATAATCTCAACAAGCTTTAAGTCGACTTGAAGTGCCCCTTCACAGTAGCATTTCTCAAGAGTAGCCATATAGAAATAAGCGTATGCGCACTGCAGATCTTAGTCCGGCATCATGTCATGTATAACGTTTTAAAAGTTGCGCATCATTTTGTAATAATTGCAAACCAAATTACCTTCGGTTTTAACATTCGAACGTAATAATTAAAATATTCTTAGTAATTTTCATATGACATCACTAGCGAACCGCCTCGTCTTCTCATGGGTGCAATGAACAAATGAACAGAACAAGAACAGTATTTAGAAAAAAATATATATATCTTTATTACATTTCCAGTAGTTTAGACAGTGCATCATCTGTTAAGTGAGTCAGGCAGTTTGTCGAGTAAAGATTTATCCAACCGTATCTTTAATTGAACAGTACTGTTAAACTCACTGTGACATTTTTTGAAATTATCATATAAAATTTTTCAAAATATCTAAAAAATAACTTAATTACGTACATGACGAAAAAATATAAGAAAATAGGTTCAATCGTTCTGAAGTGACGACCATTTATGCATGTGGCAATAGATTTTTATTAATATAGATAATGTCTTATCATCAGCCTTTTCATCGAAAAATTTTTACACACTTATTTTTTAACAGCAAAGCAAGCTTCCTAGTCGGTATCCATTTAATACTGATTCGTGTGTCGGGTGTGTCGCGTTGTCGCCGCGTGTGCGTCGGGCATCATGTTGTCGTTCACGTGTTGCGTTCACCGCTGGTGTAACACTAGGGTGAGGCGCTCTTCATTGAGGAAAAGGCACAGAACTAAGAATTCAATTGAATCGGCGTTTGGAATTCGTTTGACGTTTAACTCAGGAGACAATCTGAATTACATATAATATTTGCTCTAAGTTGCACTTAAATGTATTCAATTGTTTGCCGTTGTACTTATTTAGTTCAGTTTAACAAGAGATTCTCGTACAATTGAATATAGAGTCTCAAACTATCATACGTAAAAACCACTTTTTGGCAATCGTTGGAATATCACCGTGTAAATTGTTGTCAAGTTTTCACGTCGTGTCGTCGCTTGTGTCGTTGTGTCAGTGTGGCGTTGTAGCGGGGTAGCGGCGTGGCGGCGTGGCGGCGCAGTGGTGAAAGAGGCCGCTAACGAATTGTTTTGGTGAAAGTGCGGGCCGGTGCCGCGACCACATTCCGACGAACTGGTCGACGAGTCGCGGCTGTGGGAAACGCCGTCCGAGCCAGCCCATACCTGACCACCACCATCGTTCCGATCTGTACCACTCTTGCGCACGGGATGTTTTATAAAGCTTTGATTATGCTTTATCCAAGGCTGGTGCGCCTTCGTTATGGCTCTCCGACAATTTTGTTTTTCTTCGTGTTTTAACTGTGATCAATCTCAATCAATGTTGCTAAACATTGTGTTCGGAATAAAACAGGCACATTATGGCATCTATTTCGCTACACAAAAATAGTAGGACAATCAAAGCACGGAAAAGAAACCAAGATTGACGCGAGAAGTTTTTAATTCTCTACCGGCAGACCATATTGAATAATGCGCAAAACACCGTACAATTTTTCCAGGTATCATACATTTACACAGCCCAACTCCACAGTCGGCTATCAGAGACGACTGGGACAAGCAAATGCTAGGAGCTGACAAGCGTTTCTACATTTCCCAGACCTCTCAACAGCGTTCGGGTGAGCATCATATAAATGATACGTAGGTACCTTAGGTACGTAGGTACTCACGCTTTAACAAAACAACAATAACAAAAGTAAATATTTTACGTACCTATTCTTTGAAACACATAATATGCACACACACCGATGCGCAATACAATAATTGATTTTACAATGTTATTTTGTATTCAACTTATATTTCGCGGTAGACCGGGAGTTTTACTCGGCGACTTTTACAAATGAGGCTATCCATTTTGATCCTCAAAATATACTGGCTGGATTTAATGTTTATGCTAAACGTAAACGACTTCCATAAAATCACTGCGACAAACAATTCCCTTTGAAGCTTCAGAAGCGAAAAAATTGTCACAGTACAGTAAAGTACCTTGCCCTAACTTCTTACATAACTTTTTAATCATCGGGAGTTTGGACAAACGAGTACGACCTAAAAACTAGCGGGCTCAAGCAGAGAAAATAAACAGCGCGTTTACATTATCTCCGAATGAAATCTGATCGACTGGACTGTGGAGTTCATATGAACGTTGATGACTTACTACAGCCATCACTTAATACAGCTGTCATCTCAAAAACGAAAACGAAGCGATCGTTTGTAGTCGGTGCTAAATCCAACAGTTGCCGTACATCGCACGTTTGCGGTGGCTTACACTCCTTCTTGTTTTAGCACTTTTGCATCTACTTTTGTCGGATTATTATTATTGTCGAGCGTTTTTTTGTCGATATTTTGGACTATTCTTTGTAGGAAATTTAGTATAAATGATTGCAACGAAAACACCAAACGTTCTATCTTCTCAGGTGATTACTTCGGGACCGCTTGAAGTCGATCGTCTTCTTCAAGCAGTCTACGGGTCAGAATATCTCACACATCGATAACAAAATTAGAGGAAATTATTAGATAACTTCGATGAGGAAAAAGATCACAGTTACAGACAGTTAAATGTAATTAAATAGATATTAGATATACCTTGCTCGAAGCGTACCATCTAATGCATTTTATCTGTTGAAGCTTGATTTTCACTTTGGAATAAACGTGTAAACAAGTAACATTGAACTGCACATACATGAGACAACTCAGCAACTCATGTGGCTCTTTCATTTGCAATGATGAATCTGCTGAGTAATTCAATCACCGAATTTGAATTGACATTTAATCTATTTTTTTAATGTTACCTTGAAGTGGTTAGTTTTGTCCACCTTATCTAGTAAGTAACTAAAAATACATGAGATGTATAAAACTAAAACATCTTTTCTATTCCAACCAGTTAAAACATTATGCCCGCTAGCATTTTTATATCAAAAGAAAATATTATAATCATTATGTATATTAGTCGTTACCAACCATATTATGCTACTGTTTAGTTTTAGAATGAACTTTTTTCAATTAACAGCGAAATACAAGGATTACCGGAAGCTATTAATAAAATAGAGATACTGTTCAGCCTTGGGAGGCGACGATGGTTGAACGTGTGTGCGATGCCTTAGTGAGCGGTGCTCAGCGCGCGGCGAGCGGCGCGCGGCGGACGGCGCGGCGGAGGAGGCGGTGCGCGACGTGATGTTATGTTATCGCATGCATTATTCAGCGGGTGGCGAAAGCGACAATTTGCGACAATATCCAATGATTCGCAGAATCGTTTTACTCTTGAGACGCCGACAACCCATAAAACAGGATGCCCGTCACTCAATAACTGCGATGAATTTAAATAAAACTCCCGACACTATAACGATATATTTGCGTTGTTTATTTAGATCTCGCCGTTGCGACGTTTATGTCTCGACATCGATATAATATAATCGCAATGAATAAATATCGTACTCGTATCGTGCTGTGCTAAGCGATTGAAACAAAAAATATTCGTAAACTTGTATAACAAATTATATAAGATGTTTTTGTGTAACTAATTGGCCAAATTTTATTTAACATAAAGACACCACCTGAATAATATGAAAACGGGCATTTGCAACGAACCAATAGAACGTATGAAAATAACAATAGTCGAATCGAAACTGACGATTGCGACATTTTTCGTCGCCTGGGTGTTTTTTACAACAACGTGTGAAAACAAAGCCGACAGTACAATCGCACTCGCTGTAAAGGTCATAAGCAATGAGACAATATGAAAAACAACAAAACAAAAGTAATTATAAAACATTTGACATTTGTAAATGGAACAGATCCATTGGCATTAAATATCAATAGACCGAATGATCGAGTTGCATACATTAAAACAATTGAGATGTATGGTGACATTTTAATGTGTAAAAGTAAATACCTCACCAATGGAGACTTAATGTCACTTCTTATTCCAAAGGTGTGAACAAAGTTTTTCTCTCAAATTGCTGTTATTTTAGATATTCCAATGTAAAAACTATTATAAACAAAAGAGCACTAGCTATGAGGTCAAAATTTCGATGTATCCACAACAATTATTCAATATTAGTTAACTTGGACGAACTTCACGCTGAAAGCATTTTCTGCCATTCGATATCAAGTACGTAAAATTGCAAACAAATTATTTATAACTACAAATAATATCAAATAAGTAAATAATTATTGAGAACATACTTATAGATTTAATTCGATCGTTTTGCATTTGGTTCCCACAATTGAAAACGTCATCGTTAAAATATCAAAGTGACTGAACGATGTAGGAAGGCATTCGCAAAGACTAGGTGCGGCAACAACGCACCACAAACCGGCCTCGATTGCGCAGATCAGCGCCATCAAGGCTGGCAGCGCCTTCCGCGACCGCGTCTTCGGGCCCCGCTGGCGGCCGCGGAGGCTGCGGTCGCGGCGTCGTTCTCTCGATTTAATTATTAAACTCCGAAGGCCGATCGCCCGAGGCGGTACGCTGCAACTGGTCGGACGGGTGCGGTCCGGAAGAACGCGCAGACAGCGCGCCGCCGACCGCTCGCCAGACTCTACGGCACCGAAGCGACACATACCACACCGGCCTCACGCAACACTCAAATTTCGAAATAGACGACTTTCTCGGCTCCAGTTAGCAGCCGCCGACCAAACAGTCGTTTATGTCGAGAGGGATCTCTCGATATGCAAATATTGCGCTCGCTGACGACGCGCTACTTTGCAACGATTGCCCGAACGTCGCCGCGGCGTCGTCGTGCGGTCTCTCCATTAAAAACCATTTACTGTTAAGCTAAATTTAAATTACAACCCTGCATGACAATAAGATCCTATTACCAAAGTAGTGTACCAAGTCTGGTATTATAATATTATATTATTATGAACAGTTGCAGCACAAATGTTATATCCGTATTAGGAAAGCTAATCGTGCTTTAACAATAAGTCATGCTACCTACAAATCCAAGGAGCACCTTCCTATGGTACGGTACGTAAGCGCGATGTGTGCTACGTCACTGTGAGTCATATGCGCATGCGGTGAGAAACGTGGACTTGACGCATTGTCTACAACAATGGATCACGGCACCGCTTAATTTGATTATGTCATAATCAAACAAAAAATTTAACAGAGATCTGGCTATGCTTCACTAGTCTAATTTATAATGCAACATAGGCTTATTAAACGCGACGCTGTGAATAGTGATAGTCTAATATATATTACTTGCTTGAACGATGCAATGTCTCTCTACGTACCTCGATCGATAACAAGCAATCTTTTAAACAAAGCAATTTATCACGATTACTTCGTAATGTAACGTAATTAATTGAAATGTCAATCTTGATCATTTTACGAAAACCCTCCAGTGATATGAAAATACCCTCTGGTGTATCTGCAAGCTGGTCTATCTGTCTTGAAAATTTATACAAATATAAAGTTTGGTGAGCCAAATTCAGGGCTGTGAATATACGAATTCTGATTTGGGAATTACTTTGGGGCACCAACTGGAATATAAAAAAAAAACTTTCATCACGAACAACAAACGAGGTGGTATTAAACAAGTGCTGGTTATACAAATATAACGTGAATATTTTTTAAACGGCTTATTTCCGAACCTTGTGAACTTCGTAAAACATTTCAGGTTTGACTGTACAACGATGTTGTTAGGTAGTCAGCCAGACAGGTAACGTATCTTACCACCATGCACGATTTTCGTTGATATTAATGTAGTTGGTACGAAGCCCAGTGCACTCCGAATACAGCGCTGTCTCATCGTGTAATGTCACTAGATAGTTGCGTTTATGTTTTTACCATAAAATTAAGGGTTATTAAAAATATTAATTCACATCTTACACCTGGCTGTATAAGTAATTCCAACTATTCAATTTTCTTGTTTCTGAGCACGTCTTTTTGTGTATTTGAAACATTTTACTCTGCTATCGAAAATCCCGAATGTCCGGGAATTCTCGGTTCCATCTGAGGCCGGTACCTTCTTCCCCCCCTTCTCCCCCGGGTTTTGCAAACCCTAGTTTGGCCTCAAATATGGAAGGAGCTTAAAATTTTTAATTAAATATAATATTTTTCAAGTCTGAAAGGTCATTCAATGTATCAATCATCAATGTATGTATCAAATGGTCACGCGATCATTTTCTATCTATCGACGTGAGTCTTGTAAACGAAAAACCCTATTCGTCATTGTGATGATTGATAAAAATATGATTAAACGACTTATTTGAATCACGGAAACAGTAGTATACGCAATAAGTTATGTATTTTTAAAAGGCATACGTATATGGCAAATTGTTGGCATCCTAAGCCAAAAAAGGCGTAAACGGCGTATTAATAGAAAAATGTTGTGGGTTTGAAAATTCATTCAATAAAATAATTCAGAAACGATTCAAGTGTTCATTCTCTGTTTCGGACACTGCATTTTTTTGCGGTATATTTGTTTTCTGTTTCTGTTAATAACATGACGTTACACAATCGTGGGATAGTAAGAGATTTATGTCAATACTTCGGAGTAAGTACAAGGTTTTTAGTATTTCCGTATTTTGTATGACACCTTTCAGTTGTTCAATCTAAACGAAAAAATCATAAAAATTCTGTATTATTTGTTAAATTTATGCAATTCCTGTTTGGTGTCCACAATGCCTGAATCCTAAGATAAAGTATAGTGCTTTTGCAACATTATAGTTGCATTTCGTAAGATGAAAACAAAAGACTTGCCACCAATAATATAAACTTATAGTCCGGAGTTACTTCGACCCTGAATATCTGTGTTATCTGGAGAGTCCAGACATTTTGAGCTAGAAAGCAACTATCTGCAAGTCCCCAATACTGTTGGATTTAAAATCTGCATATTTTCGGGAATCTTTATGAGAGTTTATTTACCTAAAACATGATTTCTGTTTTACACGATGACGTATGGTTTTTAGTTTGAAGTAAAAAAATCGCCGCTTCTCTAGTTTATTTTGATGTGGTCGTTTGCCTATCAGATAACAATAAAACAATAATCAAAATCTCGTATAATTCAAAACATATCCTTGTTATGAATCAACATTCTACACAACATAAAAAAATTAAATCTCGAATAATTCATACATAATTAATTTCCAACATTGCATAGTATCACTAAAATAGCAGCAAATGTGCTTTAATTTTAACCCATTGCAAGGAATGTATGATATTTCCTGTCATCTATTATATCACGTTACAGAAATATCAAAAGCGTGTTTGAAGGAAACATTAAAATATTTTTTTATCTTCACCATCAATAATCACTCCACATATGAATCTAATTTAACTGAAAAAATCAACGCACGAAAAAAAATTTCAGCAGTGACAGTAATTATTTTTATGCATGTATAATGGAAGTTGTATTATAGCGTGCAATCGTGAAGTGATCACCTCACACCCCCATAGCCAAATTACTTTTAAAATCCATCACCGTCCACTAACTTATAAAGGCCTAGAAAAACATAACATTACTAGGGGTCGATATTCAGACCTTGTCGAACCCCAAAATCAGTTTTCTTTTTTATCGAGCCCTGGGAAACCGACTTCGACATCAATGGGTCGACATCGACCACTCTGGGTATCCCTGCTCTGAATGATTTACTTTGCACACACTCGATACCTTAGACGATTGAAAACGAGCTAGTAGCTTAATAACGCGCGATATGATTGATATTTAAATTAGCAATTCTTGTATACATATTTATTTCATGCATCTCGAAACGGCTATAACAATTTAGATCAAATTTTATATATTTTTATAGTTATGATTTGCTTTTTAACTTCACCTATATTAGTTGTGTTACCTAAAAAAATTTATTTATTTAATGCGTATTTGATGCGTAAAATTTAATTATTTAATTTATTTAATGCGATTAAAAAAAAAAACCGCCGAATAAACCTCGGTCTGCCAGGAACTTGAACATAATATAAAGAAACAAAATTTTTCAACGCACCTCTTTTTACTTTCATAAATCGGTATTCAAACGCACTAACAGGTACAATGCACTACAGCTCCAAAATTGTGTGCAAACAAGTTTGCCATAATTTGCAGTCGATATCATCAATGTGGACGACACCGATAACAAAATGTACCAAAATCCCCAGCGACACATCTGACGGGCAAATGCCCATATCGGCGTTTGTGTAGTTACAACAGCGAACACGATATCCATATTTTGACGCGTTGATGAGGTGTGGTTTCGGTACGTGTGAATAAGGTCTAACTGTCAAATGAGTGTAAACAACTTTAGGTAGCACTCCGTTCTCGTCTGATCCCATCGATCAGATTAGTCACAAATATTTAGTATCCTGAGAATATAAATAAAATACCTCATTTGTAAAAATCACCGGCCACAAAATCTTTTTCACTGAAACACAGCGTTGCTTCAAGCTACTCCCTTCAGGTAACAATTAGTAGGAAGTGGTGATTGTGCTTCCTTACAACAACGGTTCTATCAGGAAATATCACGTAGTATTAGTATTACTATATCAACGAATGATACATTTATAGAAGAATAGGCGAAATAATCCCTCTCGTGCTATACTTTAATGTTCCTAGACAACAACCATTGTAGTATCGTTTGACAAAATAAGCACATTTTATTGAATCATGTGGAAAGATGCCTTGGTACATTTTTGATTCGCTATTTGCCTATAAATGTGAACGACCACCTCGACTCCAAATATGTTCAAGGAATCTCCAGATGGCGTTTGATACATTAACATAATAAATTAACGTGCAACTTGATCATCACTTTACAAAGAATGAAATAACAAATGGAATGCTAATTGTACGCTTAAAGACAAGGTGTTGCATATTAAAATGCAAACTTAGGTATTTAAAGGGTCGGACGCAACTCATTATGGACAACGTATCGTGTATTGGCGACTTCAGATTCAATAAATTGATTAGATGATAATTTTGGAAGAGATGTGCAAAAGATATGTGATATTTAAAAAGTAAATTAAATTTCAAACAAATGGAGGTAAGTAAATAAACCATTGATTATAAAGAAGTCACTATTTTTCATAATCTACCTATATCTTTTTGATACACTATGTATAATTATTTTTCATCTGTTGCGTTTAGTCGTTTCTATCAAAAGCTCACTTGTATAGTAGTCGTCAGTCTATGCAAGGCTAGGTTCCGGATACGTACAGACATTTGTCGACCAACAGACATACCATATATTAGCCGCGTTCAACATGAGCGTATATTAATCTCTCTCTGAGAAAGACCATAAATCCTAGTGCAAAATGAAAGCACGGTTTTTGTAACTGTGTGACATATAAAGGAAATAAGAAACGATACGTCAAAATGCTTTTTCTGCGAAGGAGTACAACAAAGTAACCTCACGTGCCTTGTGACAGAAAGCGTAGCGTCGGCACAACAATTTTGGTTAACTCTACCTCAATGGACAAACATAGCCAATTCAAAGGTCCGCTTTGCTCGCTCGCGCTGTTTCAACAGTCCGCTCAGAACACTCATGCCTTCTCCTATCCGCTTCCTCGCTCCTTTGCAATGGGCAGACACCCTCGCAGGGCGGTCGGTCGTTGGTTGCGGGGCACGCGGGGCCGGAGACGCGGCGTTTCTTGCCCGGGCCGCATTCCTCGCTGCTCGCATTCCGCACCGCAGACCCACAACTTTACGTGCCGTCTAACGTACGAGTTCATGTAGCGCATTCCAATTACATATAGACTAACTGTTTAACGCATGAAATTTTCGTATTGTATATTGCGCGCTTACATATTTTATGTCATGGTTGACTTGTCTGACTATGTCGTCTTTTTGTCAGTTTGATTCTATAAATGGTAATTAAATATTTTTAGAGATAGATTGTAATATATAAGTACAGATAATAACGTTGGGGTAATAAAATAATAAGTCAGAAGTCTAGAACTTTTGTTGTAATATTGAATTGAAATTTTAATTCAGATTTTCTTGTTTATGGAGTTCCTTAACATTCAAATGCAAAGCTTGACACTGAGGGAGACAACGCAGACGCAGCCCCGCCGTCGCTCGGCACGCGACACATTCCACTCTCATCCGACTGGATTCCTAATTACATGAGCTCTACGAAGCTATCAATACGCACCATTCGATAAACACCACGTACGAATTATAATTAGGAATGATCCAAAGAAGCCAGTAATTTTTCTGTTACTGTTTATGTTAGTTTACAGTGGATGAGAGTTTATCCACAATAGATGGATAGGTATAGATACTGGATTCAACGTTAAGCTAGGTTTTAGTTAAGCTACAGTAAGCAAAATTGACTCATTGAAATCTTTTACATGTTGTTACATTTTCTGATATATTCTTAGTACAACAACAATGGACTTTTCTGGTTCTATCCAGTTTAATACTAAGACTTTATAACGCGAATTTTTACATCACTCGCTGGTATAATATATTCATACGTTGTTTAAAGGTTACTATTACCTATCAGCTGTCGTCCTATAGTTACGCGTGAAGCTTTTTGTAAAAACGAAGAATTGTACCTGATATAGTTATTGTGTTTTCTACCTGTTATTATATAACTGTTGCCTAGTAATTCTGTGTTTTATATCTGTTAAGATTATATTCAGTGACAATATCCAAATTGTGAAAGCAGATATACTTCAAATATATATTATTTGAAGGGTACCGTTTTATTTTCGAATAGTGTGACCAGGTATCCAGATTTGCGCGAGACGATTCTATTTTCAGTGGCACTGATCTTAACTGGTCAAATTTTACAATTCGCAACGGCTCGGTAATGATAAGCTACAAATGTAAATTGCTTTGAAAAAAAAAAAGAAACAAAACGAACGTAAACGTATCAAAAAAAATGTACAAAATATAAAAGGATGTTAGCGTAGAATGATATTGAAGAATAAAATTATATAGAGTTCAAAATCACAAGGGTTTCATATTTGGCATTTGACTATGCATTTCTATTGCTAATCGTATTTTTTTTGTCCCGATTAAAAAACTGTAATGACATTTTCAAAAACCGAAGGTTACAACTCAACCCAACCTCCCGTTCCGACTTTGAGCATTTTACATTTGACAACACTACCTCCCATCATGTACGAGTGTGAACATAACTCTGTGCAATGGAGTCTCCTACAGAAACAAGTCTCACAATTTGTCCATACAACATTTGAATTAACAACCAATTTGAGATTAGAAAAGACGGAAGATGAAAATATAATTATTTGACGGATCATGACACACAACAATCAATAGAAGTTAAATAAATACACATAATATGTAGTTTCAAAGTCGTCTAAGACGTACGGCACTACTTTCGTGATTGCTTCAGACGTCAGATTATGTATGATGATGCTTCATCTTTTAAGTTACTAGAAAGATGGCCGTTCATTTAGAACAGTAGTACTATATATATAGTATTATATAATATAATATTATATGTAATATGTACATAAATATATAATTTTTGTAAATGTTCACTCTTATTTTCTTTATTTATTTGCTATTTTACTCAAGCGAAGCTAATTCCTGATAGGGAATCCCGGATTTAGAAGATAAACACCGAGTACATGAATCGACTGTGCTCGCGGTGTTGTTACGTACGCCAATAAAGATGGTCCATTCGACGACACTGGTACTGTACTGTATATTCCGTTTTTCAGCGCCAGTTCCATGTCTATTGATCGCATTGGCTCCCTATGACCAGATGAACAGCATTGTAATGCCCGATTACTAATGTTGTTTCCTATTGTCATATAACAAAACGGCTTATCTTGTAATTTACAATTAAGTTGTTAAATACGACAAAAAAATTAATATTCACGTTCACACTCGACAAGAAATAAACATTAATGTTTCCGTTTGAGAAAAATAAATAATACTTTATAAATAATTAAATAATTAGCTGGCATTATCCATTAAAGGCATCAAGGAGGCACAGAGCAACCGCCGCACGCGATGCGGACGACGTCCGTCGGCCACAACCGGCACGGGCGGTTCCGAGACCTCATCGGAATGTGACTATTCACAACTTTTACCTACTTATTCACAAACCTACACCGTTTACAATGCGCGCACGTACCGTGTGCATTAGTAGATGTAACCTTTTGCTCTCCCAAATTAAATATGGTCGATGTGCTTCAGTGAGCTAGCTAGCTGAACGGCTGCTGCATGCAAATACATTATTTAATTTAAATGCCGCGCATTCATGTTGATATTACGACAGTGGCTCGTTTTGTTGATATGAATTATAAGTGATATTTAACGGTTTGTTGGGAAGAGTTCCGTTTGGACAAGAGCGGTGAGCGGAGACGAGCATCGCAGTGGCTCGGTAGCCGCTAAATGAATTAGCCTGAGCAGGAATGGGGTCGGCCAGTCTGGCTGCGTTGGCATCCGGCCTAACGACGAGCGCGAGCGCATTCTCTACATCCAACTAGCTACCAGTATCGGCTCCGCTTCGTATACTTATCACTTCGTAAAAATGTCTGTTAAAACCGTATTTTTCATTTCCAAACATTTCACAGAAAAAAGCTGTGAAAATTTAAACATATGACAAAGTGCTTTATGTTTAATGTTTGCGCTAGACTACTTGATCAATGTTTAGAGTAGACAAAAATTAAATTAGTTTGCAAGGTTTTGTTATTAAATAATAATAAAGTAAGAATTTTGTTTCGTTATTACCTTGGGAGGAATGGGTTTACGCACTCATATTTGTATTTCTTACGAAAATGGTTAAACGAAACGTCGCATCGCTTTTTATCATGTGTATTAACAATAATTATGTAATCCAATTTTAATTAAACTGCATTTTTATGGCGGATTACTCAAATATCAGTTGGGTCACTTCTAGAAATCGATGGTCGACCTATTTTTAATGATAATACCAACTAAGCACTGAACAAGCCACCGAGCGAGTAGATCGTAAATACTGCAGCGCATGGACACATACAGCACTTGAGGCATCTCCGAGGCATTATATCATTAGTTTTTACTTACCAAAACGCCCTCCAGACGGAAAAGCCTGCGGCCTGCAGTGGCAGGCTGACCGCGAGACCCTCTGGAAAGTTCTGGATGCCTATACCTAAGGCCAGATTCCTGTGAACAACAAATAATTAAGTATTACTCATGTGTTGAGATCTATTAAGTGTTGTGGTTTATTTATACTGTATTAGTTTTGAATTTAATTAATTTTAGCGGAAATATCAAATTTAAATTCTCATGGGTTTAACTAAATAAAATAATTTTAGACAAACTTAGTTGTTAGAATTTTTGTCTGTTTGTCTGTGCGTTTGTTCCTGCTAATCTCAAAAACGGCTTGACGTTATTACGTTCTGGTTTTCACTAATGTAATGCAGTAAGCATCGCTTAATACTTAAAGTTTTTCTCACTGCAATCCGTCCATAAAAAAAAGTTAAGGAATCATATATCTATTTCTAATTTACAGAACGAGAAAAACCCAAAAAAATGCAGATGCTATTTTTAAGCATTTGCTAATTACTAAATTTGTCCCTATATGATAGGTAGGTCTTTTAATATTTTTTATAATAGGTTTTAATTATTTGCTTTTTTATATGATACCAATTAGTTTGATTAACGTTTTATAAACTATACGTAAATAGTTTTTCTATAACAAAAAACAAATTCCACACGTTGATTATTACCAGAGATCGACCGATCACGACACGTCCATTGATGTGGCTCACTAAGTGACGCGCGAACTTAGCCTATTCAGCTTCGTCTTGGAAAGCTTAAAGCTCATATGCACATTAATTACCAGGATGTACTGCTACATATGATAACATAGTATAGTACCAATGTTTGCAAAAGACGCTTCGCTCAATAATTACTTGTTTTACAAGTACAAATTTTTCTACATTTTTTTACCGATGAAAAGTTAGAGGGACACTTTTAAAGTTGAAAATGAAAACATTATATGTAAGCACTAGCAAATGCCCTCGCTTCGCTTCGGAAAAACTACTTTAAGCATATGCATTTTGCTGGGTTTTTCTAGTTCTGGGAATTAGAAATACGTGTATTAATTCATAACTTTTTTATTTAAAGACGGATCGCAATGAAAAGATTAAGTTTAAAGTGATGCTTACAATAGTGAAAACCAGAACGAAATCGGTCAAGCCGTTTCTGAGATTAGCGAGAACAAACGCACATATAAATAGACAAAAATTCTAACAACTATCGTTTTGGGTTCTTTTGCGTTAATAAAGGCCCGTAATACTGTTTTTTCTCATACATCGTTCATGTACAGAAAGCGATCAGTTAGAATTTGATTAGTAGTATATAGATATAGACCACCTACTACGTATTTAAATAAAAAAGTTCCTTTCAGTTATTTATATAGTGACTAAACTTTGAAATGTCATGCTTGTAGTTTTAGAATAAAATGGTTATGACATACGAGTACCGGTGTAGAGGTATGACATAAAAAAATTATAAAGATTTCGTTTTAGTTATAAGACACTATTGCAGGATATATGACGACTCCATATCCCATTTGTTAGCGGCCCTGCCTGCCGAGCGAGGAGTCCCGGCTTCGGTAAATGATAAATACATGCTCTCGGGTCATGCCATATTTATGTATGTCCATGCCACCCACAAGTCCTAGTGCAGGAGCGTGTGTGTGTGTCAACGTTTATTTACAATAATCGAGTAGAGGTACAACTGAAAAACAATAAACTAAGCGAGCCAAAGAATGCGCCCATTTAACTCCGCGGCGTCGCGTCGGTTCTTAATGCAACGGTGTTATCAGATGAGATGTACTAGCACATTCCTTGAGAGGACGCCCGCTTGTCCCCCCCGTCCCCCGCCCTTACTGCACCTGCCACCCCGCGCACCCGCTCTAGGAATGCGACTAACTGTACAGCCTCCGTCACCGTTAAACTCAACTGTTCCTTCAACTAAAGGTCATTCTTGGTGTTACATAACAACATAATACTTTACAATTACCATAACCGTCATAGTTCAACAAAATTATTACTTCCAGTGATGGGGGTGTTGGGTTTCTAAACTTGGTTGCACCTGAGTATGGTGTCATAATCGATATAGATGTTTCATAATACTTTGAACTTAACTCATTCGATTTAAAAAAATAACATCAATAACCATGTGATTTATTAATTTTAGTTTGAAACTAAATATTTACTTTACAAGTCTACAATACTAGAGAGAGCAATTAATTTTTCAATAATGTAACCTTTTCAAATTGTTTATTTTACTTAAGGTACAATTGAATTCCCGGGTTGTTAATGTTATTGTATATTAAAGCAGGTGTAAAATACATCATATGTACCTACTATTGTGTACACTGTATTTGAAAGCTAGAAGCCAAACTTTTCGGGTATTTCTACGGTTTGGCACCGAGACGATACTGGATGTAATTAGCATGTATTTTCATTTTTTAACAGGTCTTTATGCGAAACGGAAGACAAACTAATTTAGTACTAATATTTGAATTTTAATAACAACTATTGCCGAGTATCTCGTCTTTTTAAATGAGACTTAAATAGTTGTGTCGATTTCACATCGAGAGATGTGAATGTAGTACGGAGGTAGTTATCGCGCTCACTAGAGGGTTGGGATTTTCTTTTAAAAGGGTTAACTTAACGAGCGGTCGCACCAACGGCACGGAGTCCGTATACTAAACACCGAGCGTGGCTGCCGCTCGACCACATACGTGTCAACATTACTTAATACGTACCTACTGCTAAGAACGTATGCTTTTGAAATGCCTATTGCATTGCTTATAGTTATACAAAAGATAATAATACATATATATATATATATTTAAACTGTTTCTGTTGATTGATCTATATCCGTGTTTCAACTCATCGTTCTGCTTCGGCTCGGATTTCTTTATTATGTGTGGCATGAACGTCAGCAAATATAACATAACCCGAAAACTAACATTTCTCTGTCACATAAATGTTTTCCCCGGCCGGGAATCGTACCGGGAATACGAGGTCGTAGTATGTTATAATCGTTGAACAGATAAAAATAATTTTCGGCAGATTTACAACTTTACAACACTATGGATCAACATCTAGGATATTTGTTCAACCGGAAAATGATGTGGCCCCGTGGAGGGCATAAAAATTTAGTGTAACAAGTTAAATATGCTCGAGATATACGTAACAAATAAATTTAAAAATGTGTATAATCCATATTATATAGCGACTTCGACTTTGGTATAAATAGAGGGATGAAATAGAAATACATAAAACGCTATAAAAATAAGAGATCTGTTTGTAACCGATTAGGGGGTACTCCCATCAAAATTTTGACAAGATGTGGAAACGCTTTTTCTGAATCAATGTTGTGCATGTCTATTATGAGCCATATTTCAATGCAATTTGTCTATTTTTTTAGTTCTTAATCCTCAGTCCTTATGCTATCAAAATAAAATACAAACTTTCGGACAGTGAAATCGATCCATCTTACTTTTACTGGATCAAAAATTAAAAAATAAGTGTCAAATTCAAAATCATTTGAGCATATTTTTTAATACACTTATGAATATTATTTACTATTTCTACTGCCGTTTTAAAAACGTACTTTAACATCGAAGAGAAGAGAAGAAACAGCGAAAGAAACAACTCAGCACATCTTTTAATTCGACACAATTACAAAGTTTTAACGTTTGATACGTGGTACTTTGGAACCTTATTGTAAAAAGCAATAAGGTAATAAAGGAAGGAAGGATACGCAAAATAAACACTGTCTCTACATCCGTCAACTGCGAGAACGGAACCGGGAGCGCCATTAATGTTCACTGTCTAAAGTGACACCTTAAAAACTACGGATCGTTTCATAGTCAAAGTCATTGCATACATGTTGAATTAACTATTTGTAAAAGTATTGTTTCAAATTAGATTTTTTGTTGATATTTTCTTCTGTAGGTCAAACTTTAAAATGTCATGTGCCCCGACTCTCCTGCCGCGAGTTTATTCGAGTGTTTCGATGTTGTAGACAGCCACCGTCGCCGTCACCGGCTACTAGTTCTGTCGTGACGGTTCACTTTGCATTTCCTGCTGACGGGTACGGTTGCAGGCGAGACTGACAAACGAGATGTTCCATACAGTTGTCAGAAGTTCACGAACTGTGATAACCGCTTGTAACATTATTGAGATTGTGTTGGTAGTTTATTACTCAGTAAAAAATACAAATTAAAAAAATAAAAATGTACGTATTAACATAACACACTTAATTATGTCTATTACCAATATATATATATATATATGAAGTAATAAAATGTTAATATCATAAAATATAATAACGCGATAAATGTCTAAAGTTAAATATTGAGCCTTACAGATGCAGATGTAGGTAGATGTTAGTATTTTACATAAATTAATTCAATAATTATGAAGTGATTGGCGTTTAAGGCTTAACCTACTAAAATATCATCCTAAATATTAAATGCTGTAGTTGTTCTATTGAATTACCGTGCCAAAATTCTTGAAATGACATAGATGGCGCCACCGTTCGATATAGTTTAAAAGCGAACGCTCCGGAAGGGCGGGCATCATTG
>DWPT01001632.1:0-18123 GCA_018251895.1 Agathymus mariae mariae
CGTTGTTCACCTATCACAGATGTGCAGTAACTTTATTGGGGGTGCCTAATACTTTTGGCCAAGGCTGTATATTGTAAGGTTTATATTATTATGTATACTGAAATGTTCTCTGCTATACTTGCTTAGTATAATGCCTCGTAAAATATTAAATGATTTTAAACTAATATCAACCTAAGACGAACTACTAATATTTGTTGATATAGGCATATTGCGCACTAGTACTAATTAATAAATATATTCAATATACTAATGTAGATCTTCAAGCAAATCATGTCACAGTTGTGCTGGTAGTAAGTGGTCATCTTTAATTTCAGGCCGATGACTGGTATGAAAAATTTGATATGTTGAAACGTGATTCGGCTGCAGTGGGAAGAAACAATAAAATGTATTTCCATCGCTCTTGTTTTAGTCGGCGTTGTTAGTGATAGTAATTTAATAATCTTGGTGTTACGGATGTGCGTGGGTGGCGACCACCACATAGTATTAAATGGACCTTTTACGATTTACCGATTATTATCTACCATAGAATACCATAAAAGGATGGTGTATACTCGTGTGAAGTTAGTAGCTTTTTTGCAGGGGTGACTTCTGTGGAATGGCCAAAAGTATGGAATGACCTCAAGATTGAGCATGGTGGATCTGCTTATTGCTTAAGCAGCCAACTTGCTGTTTTAGTCAATGGCAAATTTTTGGGTGGAGAAAAGGAACTTAAGGAATTAATAGAAACTAAATATACTTATCACATTGTATTGAATTATTATAAGGAAGGGGTGGATCAATTTTCAAAATTCGTTCATTCATCTGGGGTAAGCAACTGATATTGGTGGAATATATTATTTCATAATCTTGGTGTTAAAAAACATTTACAAGTGTGAATTTACAGAGACCCTGTGCCTATATACATATTTCAGTTAACGAGGAACATATTGGAACATTAATTTTTATGGTAAGTAAAATAGTAGGTACTTAAAGGCAATCCATTAAAAAAAATACATAATTTCGAAGCTAATACAAGATATCGTTGTACAATCGGTCATATAACTTATGCAGTGTTGTGGAATTTTAGACGAAAATATAGACGGAATCAGAAAAAAAAATATGGTGGTACAACATACGGAATATATACTACAAAACATATGTACTACTTAGCAATACTGCATTTTTTACCGCCGGTTGTTATCGCGCATACATGGTTGTCGATTACTGGTATCAACCAATGTGAGACGCAGGTTCGAATCACATCACCATTCTTTGAATTCCACGCGAGATGCTAAATATATCATTCCACTCGATCGCGATGCGTTAAATTTTTTAAGTGAACTATCTTAAATTGTGTACCTACCCTATTGTGCCCCAAAATTATTGTTTTTCATAATATTGTTGTAATACTATTAAAAGTTTGTACAAAGTTCATTTTTTCTATAGTGGCTTCGAGAACCCTATAAACTTCGACTAAACTTTATTTATTAAAGATCACCTAATCTGTGGAACGTCTTCTCTCAGCTCTATGCAGATTTGGTGCCCAATACATGTGAGAATTTTCTTCGTCTTTGTAAGAGTACTAAAGGTGGTTACTCTGGCACGCCTATCCATCGTATTGTGAAAGATGGATGGATACAATGTGGAGGATTTGGTTTAAAATCTATCGACATGGATTGTGAAAATTTCATCGTTCCACATGACAGACGAGGAGTTCTTTGTATGGCTAATGATGGCAGGTAGGTATTGCTGGACGGGCAAGTATGAACTTGATAACTAAGAAATTCTCAAATAGAAACTTGCCTTTCAAATCTAAAATACATGTGAAAGATAATTATAGATAATATGTAATTTGATTCTAACAAACGGAACGGTGGTTAAATAGTAGAAAGGATTTACTTCTGTGTACCTTAAAACTTTTAAAACGCAATGGATACTTAGCAATTAGCGCAAACAAATTTGATGAATTTCTAATTTTCCACGATAGCATATCATTATATATTAACCGAAATCTCGCATCATACCACATTATTAAATTTATATGCGTATCTTCTTTACTAAAAAGTAAGAAGGTATCCTATTGTTTCTTACAAACCTTTAACATTAATTATTTACGATTATCTTTGTAACATTTCGTAACTTTAATCTTTAGACATGTGGATTGTTCTACGCAATTTTTTGTTCTACTGCAACCGGCGTCATGGATGGCTTGTAAATACGTTGCCTTCGGCCAGTTGATAGACGGAGAGGAAACATTAAAACATATTGAATCTGTACCAACGTGGTATGAATCTCCACAGTCAGAAATTATAATGTATCAAACTGGTATTTTAAACTTGGAGTGCCAAGATATCATGATAAATAAAGGCGCCAATGAATATATTCAGGGACATATAGAAGATCTTATTGCTTTAGGAGATATTTTATATGAAGTGAGTGTTACGCGTTTTAATTTGTAGGTAACTTTGGACATATGAAAATAAATCCTTTAAAAACAATTCTCTACAAGGTACTTTAGGTAGTCTATGTACTAATCTACCTGTGCATAACGTATAAGTGATATCCCACAGACATATAATCCAAGGTACAAATTCAAATAAAAACGTGCACCTAGCACATAATCTCTAAATTTTCATAATCATCTACATATAGAATTTGATATCAACTATGAATAATAAAGAAAGCATCATGATCTGAATGACATAGGCGAGATAAGCGGCAATCACACTGATGTTATTTGGTTTTTGGCAATGTCATTTGGAGAGGTATCCCTTCAATCCTCAATGATGAGGTATTGAAATGATGCTTAAACAAGTACAGTTTATACGTAAGTATAGTACGTAGTATAAAACATATTAATAGTTATTTATTAACCAGGAGCTCATCGTAAAAGTATTTATGGAAATAGATCTAAGATACCGAGAGAAACTTTTAAAAGAAGAGCTTGAAGAAATGTCAGTTGAGGAGGAACAAGGAAAGCGTGATGTTAGAGAAACTCAAAGGTCTTTTCCGTTTTTATAATACTTTTGTTAAGAATACCATTTAAAGATATGAAACAGCTGAATCAAAACTGTTTTACAGATTCATCCGCAAGAAGGGCGAGATAGACAGACAACTTGAAAACAGCCAAGTCGACAACCAACGTACATCTTTGGCTGTGAAAGTATCCGAAAAATCTCAAATCGATAACCGTCGGCCGTCGTCAGCTAAAAGCCAAATTGACAATCTGAAATCATCGTACGCGATAAGTGAATACGAAAACAACGAATTCGACGTTGAGGATTATGAATACGAACTCGAGGAACATTCGTACAAACACGTTACTCTTGCTGACACAAGTAGTTTTGTAGTGAAACCTGAAAAACCATACTACATTGCGCTGACTGATGTACCTTACCCCGGAGATGTTGATTCTACTTTTGATTTGAAAAAGTTTGTATTTCATTGTAGTATGGCATTATTTAAATATATTATATTAGTCAGATTCAGAAGTGCGTGCAAGGTATATTATTACTACCTAATAATTTCTGCACACACGCCTACTCTAATTTAAAATGTCATCGAAGATTTATTTTAATTGTCATAATTTAAGCATTCAAATGAACTAATGGCGTTTAAAGCACCAATGCAAATATTTAATTAAAATGTGTTATAAAATATTGGATTATTTTTATGCCAATAATAAGCAAACGAGCAAACATGACTTCTGACGGTAAATGGCCACCATTTGTTGTTGTAATACTAGAAGCGTTACCAAAAAATTGCCAGCAAAGTTGGAAGCGAAGGACCCGATGGGGTACCATAGTTGGTCCGTAAAGCGGAGTTGTAGCTAGTCAGGCAGATAAAAAAACTCTGTAACCACGCACTAGTACTGTCGAAAATATATTGGATGGTTTAGATCGCAGAGATCTCTAACGAAAGCGACGATATGCCTTAGCCTCCTTGTCGTTGTTCAACGAGATGCACCACGAGCATCGCAGGTTAACTTGGATCCACAACTTCTTTCAGGATGTTGAGAGGCGACTATTGTTTGGAAAGTGACTTGCAAATCACCAAACAAGTCAACGTGAACGTGCGCCATGCCTCATACGTCTCCGAAATGCTCCGTTTACACCAATCCGAACATGACTCTAGTAAAGATTCTGATTGATTTCATTTGCTTTTTGATTTTTTTGTGGCAATTAATACTTTTTTTAATTGCTTTATTTTTTTAGCTTTTCTATACATTTGTAAACAATATTTTTAAAATAAACCTTTGTTGTAATAAAGACTTTTCATATTTTAAACTAGAGAAGCTACTAAGGTTCATTGCAGAAACTTTAGAGATGAACTAATTGTTTTACCATTTTTCTCAGCTTCATCTCTGGATTCAGACGACGAGTTGGAAATTAAGAAATATTTGAAGTAAGGGAAACATTTTTTTTTGTATTCGTACTGACCATAAATTTGTATCTATAAGTAACTAAAATAAGTAGGTGCAAAGAACTTAATCTTGGCTAAGCGAATTACATAAAAAAATTTCAAGGTCTTTAGTTTAGGATCTATTGTTATAATCTTCGGAAAATCTTTATAGAATACGCGTACTCTTTTATGAGAGCCTCCGAATTACGGAAGATATATTTATCAAACAGATCTATAGGGTAATCCCCCAGCATTACATTACATGGATCGAGACAACCTTAAAAGTACCCTTAAACTGCCTCAAATTTCCTATCATTCAAATACAGACTAGGCTACCGTTTTTACGGACTTGAAAATTTTAATATGATATAAACATATGATTATGTTAGGCCAAATACTGAGTCGGCTTTCCCGCGAACCGAAGGATGCATTTTTACAATATAGATTTAATAAAAAATAATGTTTGCACAGGCTTCACGTTGACCGAGTGAGTTTCGCCGGAAGTGTTATCCGGGGCATAGCAAGAGGTTTTGGAAAAGTCAATATTTTTGAAGACACAACGAAGTAAAACTTACAGTTATATTTTATAAATATCTCCAGGCAAAACTACATAAAATACTAATATGTTTTTAAATTTTAGATCAGACCTTTTAACGGATGAAGAATTAAGAAGACTCAGGTAGATATCAGCATTATGTGCAACCTAAAAAATCGATTTTACATATACACTATGTGACAATTTCATTACTCATTAGGATCTTTAAATGACAGAGTAGCAACGTCGGCCGAATCCAAACCACAGGCAATTCCAGACAAGTAAGCATCTTATGTAATAAGTTAGAATGGTTTAAATTTTAGACACCTGTAACATTATTTTTTATTTTTGTTTTAGAAAAGTTTCAATAGCCGTCACCGTGGATAAAAAAGACCATCATAAAATTAAAAGACGGCAAACGGGTTTTCTAAGGCCCCAAGATATAGAGCGTATTAGTACCTTAAACAAATCGAATAGTTCGCATTCAATAGCCGAGGAAGAAGAATCTGTGACAATGGTTAGGTAATATCAGTTGTGATAAATAATTATGAAGTTGCTTACCGACACTTTATAATTAACTACCCCAAGTGGCTATAGAGTAATGGAGTCATAAATGCTTTTATGTGACTGTTTGAAGTTGATTTTGATTTAATATTCCAAGCTCAAAATGTGTCGTCAACATTGCCGTCTCTATACAAGATAAAATAAAGGCGCTTCCTGCTCGTGCCTGTTTAACAATGCATTTAATTATGCGTTTAAACAACGCATTGGATTTTGATTCGGTTTTCAAAATAATTCAGATAATATATTCCAGAGGGTTTATAGGCATAGTACATATAATTTTCAGCGCTTTTATTGTAAATGCTTACTAAACTAATTACGACGAATATCAAAATGTTATACTATGGAATTGTGTATTTTAAACATATCGATAATGAAGTCCGCAATGCTCCTTCACGTGCACCTTCAGTGACCATTTTTATGCAATTGTAATTTTTTTGTGGGTTATAATTTCAAAGTTGTTTTACTCAATATATTAATATTTATTTTATTAAATAAGCTGGTTATGTTGGGCATTTAAAGTAGGTAAATTTTGCCATTTACAGTAAATTATTATCATTTATGTTAAGAAGATATCACAGATTTCAAATTGCCAAAAACTTGTATTCGCAATGCCGATACTGTTACCTGTTAATCGTTTCACAATGACCCAACATTACGTTGCACCTGTACCAAACCGGGAAGGATGTAAAATTAAATATTCACGTCTTTTCCAAATTGTTACTCGCTTAAGATTTTTATATCTATAATCCGTGGCGTTGTACCCATTACTTCCAGGAAAGTCCGAATAGCCCCATCTGCTATAGCAACGCAGACGGGCACGAAGCCAAATCGACGACAGACTGGCTTCATAAAGCCAACGATAAAAGTATCGGATATAGAAGTACCTAGGCAATCGGCACTCTCCCGTCTATACGATGACTTTGACGTCACTCATGAAGAAGATAATTACGGACCTACTGGACCTACTCTGAAAGATTATAAGTGAGCTTTTTAACTCGATAGCTAAATGTAAACCTTGATTGCAATAAGGAATAATGCTTACTGCGAAGTCTGGTGGTGATCTGCGATATTGTAGTTTTTTTTCGAATGGAAAAGGATTGTCGATTAATTTAAGATTTGTACCACTGATTCATCTTATTTCCTAACCTCCGAGACAAAGGCGAACTTGGAACTTTTAAACGACGTATTAAAACACAGCTATAGGCAAATGATATTATAGTATAGATGAATATATAAATGATGAGGATGTCTGGAAATAATAGTGTCGAAACCGGTTCAGCATAGGCTTAAACTTTTGTAATTACTATGTTGTTTAAAAGATGTGCTGAGGAGTTTCTTTCGCCGTTTCTTCTCCTCGATGTTAAAGTACCTTTCCGAAACGGTAGTAGAAGCAAAAAATGACGTGCATAAGAATATTTAGAGAATACCTACACGATTAAATGATGTTCAATTTGAATTATACAACAGTAACAAAAAGGAATCTTTGGAGGACAGTTATTAGTAGTTGATAAAACAAAAAGTCGATTTTACGTCTAATATAATCTGTCTAATGCACTCCCAAGGCAGATATCAGAGATTTTCTCCCCAACTACCAAATATTTAAATGAACTCGTTATTTCAGACCACTGTCTGAAATACCGCCAAAACACATGTTGCTTACTTATTCACCGAACTCCCGTATCAAGAGCGACGACACTGGTCGAGATAAATATTTACGTAACGTACAATCTGAGCATTCGTATGAACATGCGCTCAGTTTTCAACACAGTAAGAAGATTTCCCGCAAAATATCTTCAGACTACGTGAAGACCATAGACCAAATGCAAAATAAGGGCGAGAATTCGATTCGTAGTGTGGAGTTTTCGAAGACGCGACCGTGCATGTCGGTGTCGGAATATCAATTGAAAAATCAAAAATACTACCAAGAGAACAAAAGCTCTGCTAAGATATTAACCGTTTTGCCGCCTTCCTCGTCTTTTGGTACGTATATGAGCTGTATACGTAATGAGATGTATTGATAGAAATAAAAATTTATAAAAATACAAATGATTATTATAGCCCTAGATTATAATATTCGCACGTGATGAAATTAATTGCGATGGAAGAAACTTTATCCAATACGTACAATGGAACGTAATCTTTATAAGAAAAGGATCGCTTGCATAAAAATACATACTTTGTTATACATGAAATCTGTATAATAATAAAAAAAGCAGTATTTTAAAATTTCCCGAAGCATTCCATAAGTATTAGCACGGGCATATCTTAATATATCTAGCCTTTTTATATTCCCGTCTTAAATATTTGTCCGACATTTTAATGATTGGCATTAATGTGATGAATACATTTTTATTTTTAATTCATTTATCTAATCATGTCATACATTCTCAGTTAAAAGGAAATCTTCAGGTGTCTTACGATCTTCAGGAAACACGCCAATATATTCTACGGTGGACGTAAGTACTCTCATAAAACCTTTAATATTACTATTTAAGATACAGCGCTCGCCAATATTTTTTTTGCCCTCCATATTCGTAATTTCATATCTATGACGTTCCCAATACTCAACGACTAGCGCATAGACAACATGGCGCATACCGGTCATAAATTATGGTGAGAACTATAATAAAAGTATCCTCCTTTACAGATTAGGAATGGCAAATGAAAACATTCGAGGTTTTGTAAGTTCATTATTTTTTGTAAGAGGTATTGGTTTAATAATAATCTTTAAATTTTCAACTATGTGTTTTTATTACAATCAAATTCAGCCCTGCAATATAACAAAAATAAATAGTAATAAAATCAACTTTTATAACATTATAAATCAAACATGAAATTTCCCAACACAATAATACTACAAGGTACAATTATGTTATCACAAGTCAACTTACGGTTATTATTGAATCCGATAATTTAATATATTCAATTGCGTATTTATATCAGTTCTATTATGTATGTATGTACAAGTTAGCATTTTCACACTGTGCGAACCTGCTACAAACGATCAGTCAAGTCCTTTACTTACTTTACTGCACCCGCGACGAACACACCGGTTTGAGATAATTTACATTGATTCACGATATGACACTGTCATTTAGCACCTACATTGTAATTCGTATAACTGCGTATTGTCCATTTTCCATTTTTTTTTATTATTATTAAAACATACTTTTATATCATTATTCTTAATTGATCATCTTTATTATCTAAAGTCATAATTAGTCATTTAGAAGTAAGTTTACGATACCATTAATTCTATGAACAAATTGGTTGAAATAATAATTTAGTCATTCATTTTGTTAAATTAAAATACATACATGCGGTTAACTGAATACATCCTGCTGAATACTTTTTACGATACACAAAAATCAAGATATTACCATGTTCTTCCAAATCGGATCTAAATATCTCTATCTCTATCTAAACCTCGTTTCTCATAAACTAGATAACTGGCTACTGATCGGTGGTGGGCGACATCAGAGGCAGCGAAGGTATTACGGTGCACACTGGGTGGGGCACATGGCTAGTAGTGGCCATCGAGCCAAACAATAACATATTTATAACAAATACTAGACACATTCCTACACCTCCTAAATACATCTTACATGAAGGCTGCCGTAACATACAAAACAACTTTTGAAAAATGGACATTACACAAAAATGATTAAAGGTTCACAATTCAAACATCAAACACCGAACCCGTGCCCGTGCCCGTGGCCGAGCGCGTTGCCCGCGCCCGCGCCCGCACCCTCGCCCGCCCGCTGGTTGTTCCCGTCGGCGGTGTTGTCGTTGTTGTTGTCGTGCGCGTTGCGCGTCTCCAGCTGTTGTTGCCACATCGACGCGTAGAACCCGCCTTGCGCTAGGAGCGTTTCGTGACTGAAAGGCGATTATAGTTTGTTAAAATATGTTTGATTTAACATTGTGATCGTTTGCTGCGCAAACGTTAGCTTTCTGCTTAAAAAAAAGGTACTAATGAAAGCAAATCAGATATAATGTCAAGAAACTGCAACATTACTAAAACATTAAGGTCCGACTTAGGTTTTGAGATTTTGTTTATTTGGATATTCCTGTCGAGTATGGAAGACTCCGACTTCAAAACCGCCGACAAATAGATCGCCTTAGAAAATGTGAAAATTTTACGCCGTATCAAAATTCTTTCTCCTAGTCTTAAAGGTTGAAATTCCCATAGTCCTGTCTAAAGATTCAAACATTTTAGGTATCCACAGTCAGCGGTTTATTCAGTGCAGTGGTATGAAAGTTTCCTTTATATATATATATGTATATATATAAAGATAGATATCTATAACAACTATACTCCGTGCGCTATACACGGTGCGAGTGACATTTGGTTAGCAGATTATTTGTTTGGGTTGCTGCGATCTATTATGAATTAAATATATTTAATGAAAAAAATCAGAATTAATATAATTTCATTCATTCATTCAATAAAATATTTTCGGCAAATACAGCATGATAAATAATACATGTTTTACATGTAAAGTCATATATATGACAAAAAGCACGATAAGTTTGCCAAAACTATTAAATGAAGTATATTGTACGTTATACAAACAAAATATATATATATTACAAGTTACAGACAGAGAGTAAGAAAGTAGCAAAACGTTTTTTCTCGTGACGAAAATATACAAACAAATTAAATCTTCGTATTCGTGACATTTACAAAAACCATTATTTACTGTCCTCACTGGTTGTGTTATGTCACTCGCACTACGACCGTATCGTCACCGGCGCCATGCTGCCATGCTACAGTGCTCGGAGTATAATTCAATCAATAACGTATAATTAACATATGGCAATACTCACTTTCCCCTTTCAATAATTTCTCCATCCCTAAGAACCAGTATTTCGTCCGCGTGAACGATGGTCGACAGCCTGTGCGCGATGATGATCGTTGTGCGATTCGCGCACACCCGCGCGAGCGCCGCCTGGAACGTGCACGATTGTAATGTAACACGCTAACGGCACATACTTGTTGCGGTACATCGACGTGTCTGCGGTGCTTATTATTAAATTGTAATCGACGCAGCCTACATCTTACTATATCTGATTATAACTAACATCGGTTTAAAAATATACTTCTTTTACTATTAAAAAAAAAAACTTTCGGTAAAACAAGTATTTCTGGGAAATATTATGGAAATGGGTCTCATATCAGAGTTCTCGTCCATATTTATTTATCGTGATATATATACACCTGTATGTTCCTTTCGGTGTTTGTATCAAGAGCAGAAGTGGCCTCATCGAGTAGGACGATCGCTGGATCCTTGAGCAGCGTTCTCGCTATGGCTATCCGTTGTTTCTCCCCACCACTGAGCCGCAGACCTCTCTCACCCACCTGCGACACAATATAAATTTAATACGATAGAACTTCAATACTTTATATTACACACACACATGCACACAATATTAATTTTACTATTATTATTTAACAAGACAAATATATACCTGAGTGTCGTAAGCATCAGGGAATGTCAAAATTCTATCGTGGATGTCGGCGTTCTTCGCCGCTGAGATTATATCAGCCGCGGGTGCATTCAAACGACCATACTGGATGTTGTACCTTCAATGGAAAAATGTATAAAAATACATTTTTATCTATAAAATTAACTATAAACTATCACTAACTTGTTCCTTACATCACGTGCAAGTTTCTTTCGACGTTACTACGTCTGTTTTTTAAAGCACCCTTTCTAAGCGGTAGTAATAACACAACAATTATGGTTCTGAGTGTATTGATATGATACTAATGTAAATTTTCAGTAAACTAAGTAGAGTAAAAAATATTTGTCGTACTAATAGAAGAAATAAATTTCTCAACCATGGCATCAATCTCTTCTCAAGTCTCTTCTAGAGAAAGCCCAATGTGGATTTAAAACATACGTCACATACCACCTTACAGTGTACTCATTATAGTTCCCTCACCTGACAGTGTTGTTAAACAGCACGGTGTCCTGCGGCACGACGCCGATGTTCGACCGCAGCGACGCCTGCGTCACGGTGCGCACGTCCTGACCGTCCACCAACACGGCCCCCTCGTTCACGTCGTAGAAACGGAACAGCAGCCGCATCACCGTCGACTTGCCGGCGCCGCTCGGGCCCACCTGGACGTGATACGTACGTGGTTATCACACATTAAAACTTTGTACTCTTAAATATTTGGCGGTTGGTTCTTAAATCGATTTTTCTTTTGTTTTGCATCATTTGATTCTCTTGACACCGTTCTGTTTACGTTCATTGGAAAATTAAAGTATCGCGATATTCGAATGCGAGTTCCTTACGGGTATTACCATTACCATAACAAGTATTAACATCACCCGATACTATCGTTATATAAGATGTTTAATAATTTTTCCATGTTTATCCTAAACACTTAAAACTTTTCTAAAAACTGCAGGTTTCTAAATTCTTGCAATCTTTTTTGAGATTTTTGCATTCAGAGAGACGGATATTATTTAATGGTATTTATTTTATTCTGAACTAACGTTGTCGGGATTAACTTGAGAGACCGTATCCTTCAGGTTGTTATTAAAATTAAAATAATAAAATTAATTTTTTTACAAGTTACCAACACTTGAATGTGGTCATATATAAAAACCAAAACGTTCGTTTTCGTAATTATATTATTCATTTTTTAAGTCCACTTTTGTTGTGTTATTTTAAACATGTTCTTACAAGTCAGTGCTCACCAATGCCACGGTAGAACCAGGAGCGACTTTGAAGCTGACATTGTTCAGAACTAGCCTCTCGGGTCCGTATCCGAACGAGACATGTTTAAACTCGACTCCTCCGCGACGCACCAACAGGTCGGGCGCTCCTATAGCGTCTTTAACGTCGGAGTCCACCCGCATAAGGTCAAACATGTTCTCCATGTCGACAAAGTTCTTTTGGATCGCTCTGCAAAGGTAACTCAAAGTCAGTCAAGATTAATGAAAATTACTGTTTGAACGAAGACTCCGTATCCACGTTACTAGTGATCCTGCATTGTCGAACGATAGGTCCAGGTTTGAATCCTGACCTGGTCAGACATTTATGTGACAGTTAAATGTTAAAATTCCTAGGATGTTTTTATCTTCTCTTATTGCATTCTAACTATGAAATAAATTAAATGTTCAGCTGAGTTCAGATATAATTGTCAACCAGCATTAAAATTAAACAAAGCAATTACATTAAAAAATTCAACCTTAGTCCTAATAGAGGCAATCTCATCCAGTCACTTTTTAGTACAGGAAATTACTTCAAACGGACATTGCTCTCACCCATTGTGTTGTAATAAATTTTGATTTGTCTGCATTACTATGTCTCATTAGAGTTTAATTGATAGTAAATCGAGTACCTGTAGTAAGTTCCGAACCAGTTGAGGGGCACGTACAATTGTACGATGTACGAGGCGAATAGCACGTAGTCGCCGACAGTCAACTGATTTGTTCGTACCACCATCGAAATAGCCAACAGAGAACCAGCCAACAAACCTAATACAAAAAGTTATTATTTATTTTATTAATATTATTTGTAACACATTTGATACATTAAAGTATTCATGATTAACTAGGGGAAAAAGTTAAGCTTTGGAAAAAAAATCCTTTGCAATTACCTACCTCAAAATATTCGTCACGGTGGTTCCCTAATTCTTGTAAGACTAAAGTCAGAGACCATTACTTACAACTTTGATTCTGTGTTCTCTGTACATCCCTAATCCTGTTCATTCATTGCCATCTACAAATTATTTTATACTTAACCTATTATTTAATTTTATTTAGCATAACCTGCCATTATATAATACTCCAGTGTTTTTGTCGTTCTATGAATTAGGAATATATTAATTTATAACTTTTTTATTATATATATTAAATGAAACGAACATTAAATATAAAGTGATGCTTACAGCAATACATTAGTGAAAACCATAATGAGATCGGTTAAGTCGTTCGTGAGATAAACACGCGCAAACGCATCGACAAACAGACAGACACAAATTCTAACAACTTTTATTTCGGGTTGCGTTAATAAAGGTCCGCAATAATAGTTTTTCTCATATATCCTGAATCTACAGAAAGCGATCAGTTAATATTTTATTACTTGTACGGACTGATCTAATGTGATTTCACTCGATTGAATTCCTCAGTAGCATCGACTGAAGTATCATAACATTGCAGGTTATATTTATTGATTACAAGAATACACAAACAATATTCACTGTCTGTACATACGTACCGCCACATATAATGATATTTTGAAATGTGTTGAGCATGTTGAGAGTGATCAGCGATTTGAATTCTTCTTTCTGAAACAACATAATACAGTTAAGTGGCTGAACATTTAAATAATTCTAAATAAGTGATTAGACTTTATCAAAGGATTTCATTTATAACCCCCAAATTTATATTTGCCATTATTCATTTTGTATTTTGATCAAAATGCGATTGATTCCCGATTGTTAAAGTACTTATTGAATGATTACATCAACATGTTTCTCCAAGTACCTTTATTTTGAGTCATACTTTAGAAAAATTTAAATCCCTAAGTACAATCTTTCAGTGACATATTTATGATTTCAACTGTTTGTTATTCTTCTTTAAATATATATGAAATTCAGACATTAAAGTCTTATATAAGCTAAATATCAGCCAGGATGTAGTATCCATAAATATCGAAGCTCGATCGTAGAATCGCACCAACGGGTCGGACGTCGATTGGCCAACGTTTGGCTATTTAATTTTAAGCTCCGACACAACTAAGTTAAAATAGTTATATTTAAAAACCATTATATTAAATCACAAACCTTATATTATTACCGAAAATATAGCACCTTCCTCACGTCATAGGCATCCCAAGGTTACGCATAGGTATTGCTTATTAAGGTTATTTAACCAAGAGCCGTCCGCGACAAGAGCGCGCATGCCACTGAAGCCGGATCCAAGCGGCTCGCGATCGAATGGTAAGCCGTTGTCATATAATCAGTTAATATATTCAGACACTCACCAATCATCATTGCCAACACACACCTGATAGTTACAAATGGCTTCTCTATAAGAGATGACTTCGTAGGACTCCGCGCCGTAGTACTTGACCGTCTCGTAGTTGAGCAGCGAGTCCACCGAGCGTGCCTTCTGCTCGTTGTCGGCCGTGTTCATGCGACGCTGGTACTTCGTCCGCCACTCGGTCACCATTATTGTTGCGACTGAAACGTTATTCGCTCACGTGAAATGTACTATCAATTTTAACGTTATACTCGCGCAGGACTCTCGTATTTTATACTTATATTCCAACAATCACACGATGGTCTCCAGACAATCAAAATAAAGTACGACAATCACATTTACAGTTGAAATTTAATAAAAATATATTAAACTAAATTTCGAATCACACTTGTCCACGCGTACCACTGCCAAGTTGTAGCGATCCTACATTTGTACATTAATGTAGATAAGTTTATAAATAACATTGCCGCCATCTTTCTTACGCCTTAGTATATTATAACTGTAAAATATTTTCATCGTATTTTGAGTCCTCTTTACTATTTAAACCTAATCGGCACGCATCCCTTCAAAGTTACATGATAAAGTTAATTTGATGGAATAGTATTTGTACATCTTAAGAGACTCGGTACATACAAATGAACAGCAGAGCCGCCTCGGCGTAAGCTAACTAAAAGATAACTGTATCGTTAGAACGAGACGTCTTCATCTTGTGATGAGCAAAGTAGGAGTGAAGAGCATCATGCCCGGCTTCTGTGTACGTTTGCAACGCGTCGGTGATATGTTTAGTGGTACTGACGTGCAGGGGAGGCGGTAACCACTGACCATTATGTGGCCATTCGAGCTCGACTCCAAGAGACCGATGTCCAAACCGCCAGGCCAGTACCACCACGCTACCACTTTCTTTTTACACACAGCATTACAACACACTGGGGTTGATACGGATGTCCTTAACCATAACCGAATCCTATAATTCGAATAGTCTAAAGCAATAATGAGTCTAATTGGATGAAGGGGCGGAGTCTGGATGGTGTATGTTTTCCTCGATTGAGCCGAGCTGATAAGCAGCCGCATCGCTCACATTTTCAGACAGAATTTTGTTATTTAATTTTTAAGGCTATTGTTTTTAAAAATTATCAAATATCCGTAACCGAAATTATCCAAAACATTCGGATAATCCGAAATAATTTCATATCCGTAACCGTAACCGAAACCGGAAACATTATTAACATAAGCGTATCGATATCCAGAAATCCATATCTGAAATTTCATATCCATAACATCCCTACATTGCACAATAACTTTTGTCCAACACATAACTATGCCACTATACTTACTGATATAAAACACCATGGTGCCGAAGACGATCAGACCGAACCACACGTTGAACTGAGCCACGAAGTAAACCACAGCCACGAGGATGTCCACCAGCGTCGGCGTGATGGAGAACAGGATATACGACAGCAAGTTGTCTATCGAGTCCGTGCCGCGGTCCATCACGCGAAGCACTTCGCCGGTCTTGCGGGATAAATGCCACTTCAGCGGCAGGTCGTGGAGATGTCGGAACAGTTCTAGCTGAAACAATTTTCATTGATAATTGTCTAGCGATCGCGGTGTTCACCAAGGGACTCGGTTAGGCCCACGGAGATTTATGATTAGCGTCAAATAATCGTTACACACAACCGTCCCACTGCAGGGCTCGAGTCTCCTCTCGCATCTGTCGAGGCCATAGTCCGCCAGGCTGGCCAAGTGCCGCGTGGCGGACTAAACATGCCTTTGAGAATATTTTGGGGAACTCTCTGGTGTGCAGGTCACCGAAACGAGTGATAATTAATAAGTGATGCGCACATGATTTCTAAAATCAGATGTAGGCTCCATAGGCGCAAGATTTCATTGTTCCGCTACTGTCTTTAAGCAGGTTAAACATTTCCATCCAAGCTTACCTGTAGCTCCCTCGTAGTGTACTGTTGTACCCTAATCCACAGGAACGATCTCAAGTTATTAAGGAATCCCATGCCTCCAGTGCCGCCGCCTTGCAGAAACTTGAAAAACACGTAGATCAACACAAGATCCCAACAAAACCGCAGGGGCGGTATGGAGAGACTGTCCACTGTAAAAACAATTACATTGCACTCCCTTAGTCAATGCAATTATAACTTTTAAACATTGATTCTTGTAGGCATGAAACGAAATAACATGGTGGATCAGGGCGGACTATGAGAGTGACGGACGAAAGCCGAACGAAGGAACAAGAAGTATGCAGATTAGTTAAAGATACAAAACTTCTTTATACTTTTTTTTAGCGTTTACACACTCACACCCCCGCACTAGGATTCCCCGTGTTGCGGGCGGCATGGACACACACAAATATGACATTACAAACACCCATAACCCGGGAATAAACATTTACCTGTCACATAAATGGTTAACCCGGCCGGGAAACGCACCCAGGACTCCTCGCTTGGCAGGCGGGATCACTATCAATTGGGGTCGTCTAACTTATAAAGAATACTTATAAAGAAGAATACATCATACTTATAAAGAAGTGTTAAAAAGTACAGATTATTTCCTACTAAACGAATGCCCGATAACCTTTTTATATTAACTTCACGTCATCCATAGCAAGAACAATATTAGATTCGCATCTCCTATCATAATATGAGTGATTAAGCGGTTTTCGGTCGTCGGCCAAAATACGGGGCCCGAGTGCACTCTTGACATACCGTCCAGAAATTTATGACGAACACTCAAGTTGTAACATAATGATTATCGCATGTCGTAACGAAAATTAATACATAACACGAGTAACAATCTTGAAACAAATTTAAAAATTTCATCTTTTATCAATTTATTCATTAACCTTTTGGTTATCATCCACGAATCTACGGGTCAGAGCATATCAGCTAAACGATAAATTCGAAAAGATTCGACGGTAATTCGCATCTAATTTTCATTCTCATCAAGCCTATTAAAACAACTAATCGATAAGAAAGCTTGATAATTTTTATCGACAATTTTTAGTACATATACTCATGTGAGTGTGTCAGCTTGGATGTCAATCAATTTTGAAATATCATGTAAAATTATATTTACGTATTGTAGGCTGATACACGAATTTAATTCTATTTCACATTGTACCATTATACATATGTTTATTGGACCACCTACATACTAGGTACATAATTTCAAGGTATATATATAATCTATTAAGTGCTTCAATAGACAGGCCGAGCGGTCGCTCCTGGCTGTTGTCGTTAGATAGCAATCGGTAAATAAATTCAAAAGTCTCCGAGTGGCATAACACCACAAAACACTTGGGCTGATCACTGACGCCACTACTAATCCGCACATAACCCGTTCCTGCACTGGACTGATAACGACTGAGAGCTATACCCTGCATCGGATCCACAAAAGCTGACAGATAGATAGATAAAACCGTAATGTGACTAATTTGTAGATCAGATAATTACACTGTTTTCGCCTCTAAATATATATATGTCGGAGGAAGCGGAAGGAAGATTAGTTGATCGCTGGTTGTACGATACGATATCATATTGTTTATTTAAACTTTAATTTGTCAATTCTTTATTTAATATCGCCTGATTTCCTACATCTTTATATTGTAAAAATTCTAAATAATTTGTG
>DWPT01001633.1:0-18122 GCA_018251895.1 Agathymus mariae mariae
GTGTTTACAAATTTGAGTGATTAATAAAATAAAATAGTCTTTTAAATTATAACAAGCAGTTTAATCAAATGTAATTTAACTGTAAAATAAAATCATACAATAAACTGTTATTATTTTTATTAACTGTTAAATAAAACATGTTCCCACTTCCTTAACGTTCTGTAGTTAGAAATATGATTTATTATATCGTGTTATATAATACAAAGAGCGGAGCTATCTAAGTTATTAAGTTGTTTAGCGACCGAGCCTGTTACATCTGATCCTGTAAATGTATTCCCAGGAACAGATCAGAAACAGCTGTTTCGTCTTACAGAGACTCGAGAATAATTAGATTTCTACTATTATATTTAAGTACATATCAAGTTTTTCGCTTACAATACGTTGAAAAGTGTAAGAAGGGGGCTTGATTTTATATCATGACTGATCAAGATTTTTTTCTAGAGATGTGTTGGGGATTTTTCAATCAATTAAGAATATACAAAATCCATTTAATATGTTAGTTATTAGATACTTTCTATGAATAAATATGGATTTTTTTAATATCTAAAACACAGGTAATGATGTAATCTCGTGACATTGCAATGTATAAGAAATATGTTTTATCAGAAAAGGTGATTGTAAAAATATGTTTCTAACAACATAAAGTAGGAGAAGGATGAAATATATTAGGTAACAATGTAATTAACTATATTTATATATGAATATTATTTTCCATTAATGTCTATGAATCTCACCTATATACTACCAAATTGAATCGACTGACATTAAAATTAAAGAGAAACATTAATTTCATTGTCATGATGTGGACATGATGTGGACTTCATAATAAGATCATTTATCTTTGCACTAGTACACCAAATACGAGTACGTGGATTAACCAATGTATAACAAATATCCCGACGAGCCCATAATTTTTTAGTTTAATTTTGTTAACACCACGTTTGGAATTCGGCTCGAAGGACCATAAATAGTCCGTTGCAGTTAACGTATAGAATCCTAGTCGTCAACCAGTCACACTATTAAAAGGCTAACAAAGAACCCTCGAAGTATTCAGGTTGGCACGGGTTTAGTATTATGAAATACGTCACTGTACCGTGCCGAAAGCTATAAAGTGGCCTTGGTGTTATCGCGAAAAGAAAATAGCAGCTAGTGCAATGACCGCACCATGCACGGAGCGAGTGCCATTCCGGCCACACATCTGCCAGTAGGTTTTACTGTGTCGAGTCAACATATAGAGCCATCGTCCAAAGAAATGTTGATATGTACCTAGTAAGCGTGTGTCAGGAAACCTTATTTCATTTGTCGCACGATATAATTTCTTAAAGTTTCGATGACTTAGTATTATTGCGTAAAATCACTGTTCAAAAAGTAGCGCTTCGGAAGAGATACCAATATTTATATTGATTATCATGTGTAGTGTTCAGTGCTTAGTATTGAAAGAACCGTTTGTCAAATTTAATGTAATTATGCGTATAATATTCACTCATCTGCCATTGAAATGTTACAAATCGATTTGGCGATAGAAATGTGAATTTATATTCGCTTCAGAAAAAATACCTTATGCTTAGAAATAGCACTGGGTGTATCTAGTTCTGCAAATAAGAAATACATACATTAATTTTATAACTTTTTTATTGATAAACTGACTGAAATGAAACTATAAATATTAAGAGACGCTTACTGCATACATTAGTGATAACTGTAATGAAATCTGATAAGCCGTTTCTCAGATTAGCACGAACAAACGCACAGACAAACAGACAAAAATTCTAACGACAACTGTATAGTTTTTCTCATATATGCTTAATGTACAGAAGGCCATCAGTTAGAATTTAATTATATGTACAAATTATAAATTTTACCATCATTATGGTAGGGCAGTATCCTGTGCCATAGATGCACAATATGACACAATTAATGTCGTTTTCATTCTTTTCATATTTACATTATGTTACAAAAAATATTTAAAATGTCTTATATTATAGTATCACATAAACAGGAATTCAGAAGCTAGCAGTATTCATGTAAATTCCTTCACAGTACAATGCTTACATTCCAATCAGGGTCTTGATGCTTGACCGCTTACGGCGATAACATCTTGTCTGTCTCCCAATCGCATTCTGTTAACCTGGTACGTATTTAGCACTAGTATTACGCGTGTACAGCCAGCCAGCAGCTCAGTGGTGTGTATGGCTCAAGCGATCTTGTAGTTAAGCAAACTCGAACGTCGTACGAGTGACTATGCGGTTCTTTTATTAGTTGTCTGTATATCCACAATAATATTTCATATAAGTAAATTAGATAGGCGAACACACATATTATCTAGTTATTTGACGGCATTTAGAGCTTAATTATTAATTATTGAGAGCCGTATGGACCTAATACTGCAGTTGGAGAAGAGATAAAAATAAATGGTAGGCAAAAATTTAATTGGTTAGAATTCCCAAACGGTGGCACTACGCCGGATATTACATAGTTAAACTGTCGATTAGTGTAGTCCAGCTTCTATAGTACTGGATATATTATTAGATTACGGTCGTTTTCAACCTAATATAACCATATATCTTTTTTTTTTTTTAAGTAGTAGTATATATAGTATACTGTAGTAGCTTTCAATAACCAAAGGTCGGAAAATCACTTACCACAGACAAGTATAAGTAAGTTTAAACAAAAAAGAAATATACCGTTAAGCAATAGTAAGAGATATTGAAGCTGGCCGTTAATCATTAAAAGTTATTGTATTTTAATTCTTAAGTTATGAGTTACATTGCTTAACAGTGGCAGTATGTTATTAGCCGTTAGGACTCTATAAGTCCTATCTTTTACAGTCACTTCTGCGAACCGCGCTCGATACCGTGCCTAAAACATTATATCACTCTATATTTACAAAAATATATATTATCGGAAGTAAAATGGCATCGAATGTCAATGATTAACGCGAATCCGCGTTACCTATGCACTCCTGGTAGCCTAGATTAAGTTTAGTTTGTAACTGCTGACGAAATATGAAAATGTCTCATGTAGAAGTGACATATGTCATCGATCTGTCATATATGTCATTACCATCATTTCAATTTGAATTTGTTTTAATTTTCTCGCTAACAAAATGGTTAATTGTCTAATTGATGATGGCCATGTTACATCAGCGTACTGCTGTAATTGAAATCAGTGACGAATCGAGGAGGGTACATTTCAGACAGAATCTTATTTTGTTTGTCGGTTAAAATTTTTACTAAGTACACTTTTAATCTGATGATTTCTGTATTGCACACAATTTAGGACGCTTCCAACAAAAACAACCCAAGAACAAATTTTCGTTTATTAACATACTCGATCAACGCGGGACCGCTCGGCAAGTCAATACCAACTAGGGTACAGGATCACGAATGGTACAGCTTAGTTTGAAATCATTAGAGAAAAGTGCGAACCGCCTTGAGGACTTTGAGTACAACCTGTATTCGACATGGATTAAAATGTTAATACCAGCGCACCGAGCACTTTGCCTGGATGCCTAAAATGTTGCTGTGTTCAGAACAACTTGGGTATTAAAACCTCTGCCTAAAAGGTACTTGTCGCATATTTTACTAGAAGCAAACAAACTTCAAGCTAGTGAACTAGGGAAGATAAGGAAGGATTAAATACATATTTCTTTTGGGAAGTAGATAAACTTTTGGCTCTTTGAATTACGACTGAAACGAACATACCTAATATCGCCAAATTTGACGATAATACACACCGAATTTGTAGGGACACACGACTAAAAGGTTTGTGGTTCAATCCTCCGATTGATGCAGACATTTTTGTGACAGATAAAAAAATCCAGGTATATGGCTTATAACTATCTGGTTCAAACATTATTTGATTCCTAGATAAATAAAACTGGAACTAATTTCCAAGTTCGACTATCTTTAGTGGTGAGACGACCATCTAAAACCGCGTCTCGCTTATCTTGTTGCGCCTAAAATGCGGTAAGAGTTAACTCCTTTACTACGTTTGTCCGTGTCTAAATTGAACGCAGGATTATACTTAGCAAATTCCATGGCGAGAATAGAATTATGCGCATTCTCCATTTAACACGTTCACTGAGTTATACCGAAGATATCATGCATTCGTCGACTCTTCTAAATGACCCTTATCTGATAAGTCAAGATCTATCAATTCTCAGAGCTTACTGACTTATTTGGAGACCCGATATACTAGTTAAGTCACTATCGTACCTGGTCGGAAAGCTTTCTAAGCTTTACTTGTTATCAAGTTGATACTACCGCTGTAGTAGAAGTAAAATTTAAATTTCATAAGCAAATCATGATCGTCCATCGCCTGCCATACGACAAGTGGAGGCTTCTACTGCACGTTAGGTATTCTGTCTGTAGAGATAACCCAGGGTTTGACGCAGCTAATTCTAGTTTCGAACGAGCGCGCACAAAAACTGAGGCCGAGATAGAAAATGGGCGATGTCGGTTATCGCGGGACGGGAATGAGAGCCCTCTGCGATTTAATCTGCTCAAAGCTCCGTCGTGCTATGCGCGCCTGGTATTTTTTTCTCAGAATTTACAGTTTGCTCGTAGTTTTGTAAGGATTTTTTTTTATCTGTGCTTAATTAATTCATTTAAAGGCGTTTAATTAGGCGTACAGGAAAACGGTACGTGTGTGGACTGTATTTTTTCTTTTATAGCGTTTATAGGTTCAGATCTATTTTTAAGTAGGTACAGGTGTTAAACGCATATCAAAGTCGAATTGTTTAGTTTATAATGTTATATTGATTTTAATTTATAAATAAAATTGCGGATTGTACACATTCCTAAAGTACTCACGATGTGTCTGTAATAGTTTTAGTCAAAGTTTTTTAATTAATTAATGTTACGACTCACAGCCCAGTTGGTAGCGACCCTGCCTGCCGAGCGAGGGGTCCCGGGTTCGATTCCCGACCGGAGCAGATATTTATGTGACAGATAAATGTTTGTTTCTCCGGTCATGGGTGTTTGTAATGTCATATTTGTGTACGTCTATGCCACCCGCAACACATTGAATCTTATTGTGGGGGAGTAAATGTGTAAACGTTCAAAAGAATGACAACAACATAGTAGATGTATGGCAATGAAAAATTCCACAGGAACATATGTATTTTTATTTTATTTCATATGAGAAACAGACATATATGTATATTGTCCATCCATATTATACCTCCATGGCTGGATTATGTAACTTGTCATTTATCATGTGTACCGAAGATAAACTTTTCTGTGTAAATTAATTTGGTGACAAATAGAGTGTTATAGACGGACAGACAGACATGCGGTTGACATTGAAATATTTTTTCCCGATTGTGACCTTTTTTGATTTTCAGTTTTACTAAAATTAACCCTACAAGCCAAATTGGCAACTCTTTCAGACTGTACCCATTTCAATTAGTTTTATTGTTACTGGGGTATCATAAACACTCCCTCGTAATATCGTAATAAATAATAAGCAATTATATTTAGTAGAAATAATAATAATTGAAGCGTGTACATCTTTCAGAAACGGTCGAATAAGCCGTTGTCAAAATTAGCCGTGCAGTTAACAAAAACATTTCAGCTCGTAATCACCCCATTTCTATTCCAAATAAATAGAAACGGGGGTACATTAGTTCGTAGCTGGCAAACAATAAACTGACTCATTGAAAAGTATTGTGCAAATAGGGGTGCGAGTGGGCAATGCACCCTCGACAAAAAGTAGGCTTTTCGAAAATGAAACGTACCAGGGACTGACCTGACGCAACGTGGACCGACGTGCGCCTCATCGCTATTTACTTTATACTCTCCTGGTACACGGTTTACATTTATCGAGGCCTTCATATAAGGTTTATAAGAGCGACTTCGGTTGGATTCAGTTTGAGACTTCTCTGTCGAGAAACAGTGTGGTTATATCTTCGTAAGTTTAAAATTAGATCATAATAAATCATCGAATCATTTTTACATTTCTTCCTTCCATTAATTAATTTTCTTATTTATTATTATGAACAATAACCATTTTAATTACAATTTTTATTCGATGTTTATTTTTCACAGTAACAAATCTTTAAAAGTACTTGCTGTACTTAAATATTTTGGCTTCGTCTCAAAACGTTGAAGAGTGAAAGATGTATGCTATTACTAAATCACATATGAGACATCGTAGCAATAAGGGACATTCTTAACTTTATTAAAAAAATCTGTAAATCAATAATAACAATTTTCAGCCAGAAAGTATCAAACAAACCTTTCTTTAAACCAAATTCATAATCTGGTTGACAGACGATATAAAATAAACAACATATTACAAATATCTTTGTAACTAACTACCCAACCTACCTACTCTTGGGACAACATAATTCTTACACTCACAAATATTAACCGCAGGTGAAACAATTTTCATACGATTATATCAAGCGTTTAAAAATTCTTCATGTTACTCTGTACATGTAAATCTTCTTCGCGAATCCTTATATCTAATGGTAGGAACCGCTAAATAGTACAGTAGTTTTTTTCGAGAGAGATTTAATATAAGCAATATCTTTTATTTATTTTAATGTGTTAAGATATTTTGACCAGTCTTCAATATGTTTGAATTTTTAAGAGTTCTTTACTATTGTAGAGAAATGATGTTCGTCTTGTTCCAGAGATATCCTACGAGCTAATTAGAGGTATCTAATATCAAGTGGACTGTACGTTTCTTATTTGTGTGTGATATACGTATTTGACGACCTCATAGCCCAGTTGATAGTGACCCTGCTTGCGAGCGAGGGATCTCCTGTTCGATTCCCGGCCGGGGCAGAAATTTATGTGACAAATAAACGTTTTTTCTCGGGTCATGGGTGTTTGTAATGTCATATGTGTGTACGTCCACGCCACCCGCAACACAGGAAATCCTAGTGCGGGGGTGTGAGTGTGTAAACGTTTATTTTTTATTTCATTTTATTTTAATGGCCAGCCAACGAGCGAAGGTGTCCACCTGATGGTAAGTGATCGTTCCCCATAGACAATCGTAACTTGAGAGACGCCATTAACGCGTGGCTGGCTAAGCGTTTATATAAGCGTAAATATTCGCCGTAGTTTGTTATATTAGTAACTGTCCATTCCTGACACGTAATAACTTGAAATTGAAGAATCACGACAAACAAAATATCTTTTAATTCTCTAGAAATTCGATTCTGATGGCTTTCTACGAAATGGGGCCAAAGAACTGAATTTCAAATTAACGAACGCAATTTAAAACCAAAGACATAAGTGCTGTGTTCTCGCAAATACAAGATGGCGGCAAAAAGAAAAGCTGGTGCCCTGCTTCAACACGTCCTGCCAAAGGTAACTTTTTCATTTTTATTTATATATCAACCAGATAACATCAAGTTTTCTTATGTCATCGACCATTCGCCAACTGCACTTGGACTCCTATCGCATCCAGACGGTGGTGAATGAGGGATCGAGTTGGATCGGTCGAAATAAATTCTAGGTTGAGAATACGCGATGCCACTTTAATACGGTCAGGTTCCCGTCTTAAGCTATAAAGCGCACTAAAAATGGTATAATTAAGGGAGTTTATAATGACACTCGTGGTGTTAGCCAACTAAATTGCAAGGGTTCTTGGTGTTCTTTACACGACAGTAAGAAGGTATGGATTGGATACGGTCGTATAATAGACGTTGCCGCATTGAAATTGGCGCCAAAGTCAGTTTTCCGCCGCGAGTGGTTCGCCTTGCAAAATGGCGGAGTCTCGAATGACACGCGGCTTCATTGGAAAAATAATATGGATAAGACTGTTTTATTTATTTGTCTCTAGTTTTTTCAGTTACTAGCGATTTAACTTAATAGTGTAATATCAGCTGTTAAAACGCAAATCATTATTGGATTAAGGAATGCACGTGGTCTGAAATCTGAAACGTATGTAAAATATTTAATATTGTTTTAATTATGAAAAAGTTATTTAATATGTTATAAAATTTTACCTATTACATTCATCAACACGTACCCTGAATGTCATTTTACAAAATCTTGATTATTTCCTTTCATTAAACGTTTTCTAGGCAAATAATTTTTGATCCGTGTTCGTATCTAAAAATATTAAATTTATATTAAACTAAATTTTTACAAATTCATTTCAAATTTTGCATATAACCTTCACTTTTTTGATATTAGAAATAATCCAGGCTTATGTGTAATGTTGTTTGTTAACTAAATCAATACTGAAGTTTAAAAATGGCACTAAGTATTTATTCTTCACTTCACCTTGTCACATGCTCAATACAGGACACTAAAGGTCTATAAAATTCTTCACCGCCTTGCTCCAGTGCTATGCTATCAATGAAATCACTCAAATATACGAATATCTTTAATTAATAAATACGCGAGACTATTGAAATTAACTGTATTTCGGATTTTACATTAGCTCAAAGGATTTTTAAACTGTATGCACTAGTTAGAGATGCAGAAGCAAGAGCGGATGTACAGAAAAGGAATTTTTATATTACGTCAATCACATATACAAAAAAAAACCGGTTAGTATTGCGGCACGATAGATTATTTAAAATCATTTGAACAATCTCATACCCCCCGAAAAACTCCGACATGGCTTAACGATATCTAAGAACAACGAAGTTACAATGAAGCCTTGACATGCTCTGCAAATCACGGTAGCCCTTTTTTCCACTAGCTATTTTTTTCCACTAGCTGTCACCTACACAACTGCAGATCGAGCTTGAACTAATGACGAGCAATCGGGCAAAGAGTGCACTCAATGCACTACGCATAAAAATATAATCGAATATCCATTAAAAAAGAATCTCGAACCAGTCGAACACTGCACGTCCTTATGAAGAAGACATTATAAATTTTATTCGTACGTCTTCCACGTTTTGTGGCAGTTAACAATGAACGATATTGTATTGAAAAATGTCATGGCAACAGAAATTGGTAGAACGCAGCCGGTCAGCACATCTACATTACTCGGACATGCGATGACCAATGAGGCGCCGGGCGACCTTGCATGCTAGTGTCTGCCAGTGTATCTAAACCTAGTTAGGTGTCCTACCGCTGGGCTGAGTGCTTTTGTTGAGGAAAATAAAGGACGTCCTTATTAATTGCGTTTTTTTAAACTTAAGTACGTTGTGTTAGTCGCGTCTTAGTGAGGTAGGCGTGTTTTTATTGAATGGAAATGGTGTTTATATTTATCATGTTTGTTACAATTAAATTTATTTTAAACTTACAACTTATTTTTCTCTATAGTTATTGATAATTTTGGTGTAAACAGTTGTAATACTGTTCTATAAATTCGCTTTCAGTTTTTGAAATAAAAATGTCTAGGACGTGGCCCGTCTTAATTTAAACAGAGCACGGTTTAGAAATTATATATATTCTATGTCCATCCGGAATTATACACCTTTTACATGTATTTTTAATAGGTCACATAATATCGGAGATTTCCCGTCGCATATACACAAACTCACGAAATTCGCACTCTCTTTATAATGTTAGTACAAATGAATGTGACCGTTTCACATAAACCATTAATATTGTAAAAATGCCAAATCTCAGCACATTACGTAACATGACTTTAACCCATTAGCGATCTACGTCGTCCTCCCCGCAAAAACATACCAATGTAATTTTATTTTAACCTTGAAAATCGACTTACCCCCAGAAAAATAAACACGTAGCCACCCTATCCTTAGCATATATTGGTTATAGCACGGGCTTCTTGTACTTATGTAATCTTGGTATCTACACTACGTGAGTACTAAGTCCACTCACACATGCGTGCTTGTATATATACACACTATATAATCATGTACATGTGAGGTATCGATCAGTTGGGAGATAAGGTTTTGGTGTTAGATTATCTTCCTATAGTTCATCTGGGAACGTGCCCACCTCCCTAAGGCTTGATGCGTGTTAACACTTCCACTTACACTTCTTGCCATAGAAAGCTGCATACAGATACATCGGGCCCGTGTTATACGAGGCAAGAAAAGGTGAAAAATGTTATGTCCATTGACAATGTTGATATATTATATGCCATGACAAATTTGCCTTTTTGTCTGCTTTTGATGTTACAAAAAAAAAACTCATCGCTATCCATCTTAGTCCGCAGCAGCGATGCTTCTGTAATTGAGTTACCTATAAATCCCCAGTTAGTTACTATCTGGCCTGTAAGTGTACATTTTTGTTTTGTTATGATGACGAGTGGCGCTCGCTAGGATTGAAATACTATGGGATTGGTGTACAATCGACGATTGTATTGCGTTTGACGTCATTAGCAGATAATTATTTTCAAAAATACAATATGATTCTATACATACAATTAAATTCTAACTGATCGCGTTCTGTACATGAACGATATACGAGAAAAAATATTATTAAAGACCTTTATTAACACAATAGAACCCAAAATAATAGTTGTTAGAATTTTTGCCTGTTTGTCTATGTGTTTGTTCGTGCTAATCTCAGAAATTGCTTAACCGATTTGTTCTGATGTTCACTAATGCACTGCAATGAGCATCACTTAATACTTAAAGTTTATTTCATTGGAATCCGTCCATAATTAAAAAAGGTATATATTAATTTACAATAATGTAGGTACTATTTCCCAGAATAAATTGAAAAACTCCCAGTAATAAACTATACGTGTGCCAAATTTTAATCAAATCAGTTCAGCGATTTTTGCGTGATTAAGTAACAAACATAAAAACATTCACATTTATAATATTATTAAGATAAATATTAAAGATGAAATATTTTATTTACCGGAACTAGGTAAACCTATGTTTCAGGTTTGATGATTTTTATGTACCTATTAAAAGATGATGGCTGATTGATTGTCAGAAAGTTTTCACAGCTTGTTGTTTTTATTTGAAACATAACGGCGAAGTAGTCTTATTAAGAGTCTTATTAAGGATATATGTCGGTGTGGAGAGCATTGCTGGCGATGTAGTGAGACATCTTCGGGGACATATTCGTAATTAAAGAATAACGTTTCCACAAGAATTTGCTACGCAATAACTACAAACAGAACATGTTACAGTTCCTAACGAAGAGGCACTAGTCTCCGGCATGGTTGAAACATAAGTGAACCCTGCTATAGCCCTTGCCCCTCAGCTAGGCTCCGGTGTAGAACGAGTTGCCGAGCGTCGAGTCAGCGACGGTGCTGCCATCACTCAGGTCACGTGCCGCGTTCCACTAACAGCCGTTTTCGCGACCGTCTCCGACATACGTATCTGTAAACCTCTAGTAAAAATTCCATTGAAATCGATTGCGCAGTTTATAAGAACGACATAAGTGCGAAACGTACATAAAACGTAACAGCTTATTAAATGTGCAAACTAAATAATTATTTATAAGTTTCAACAAACACAATCATGAGTATCTATGTGAATTGATTGAAGTGTGATTTTAGAATTAGTGCTACTAAAAAAACTTAGTGGAATTTTGAACTGACCTGTCCGATCAATGGAATTTGAATGGCATTTGGTTTAGGATAACAATCTATTGACAGCCAGGTTTCCGACGTCGAAGCAGTCGGGGCCTTTGGGAAACATTTTTCTGTCGCTATTTACGGGGTGATGCCGGCAGGGCGAACCGGATTAATCTACACATATAATAAAATTATAACTGATCGCTTTCTGTGCATCAAAGATATATGAGAAAAACTAATATTAGGAACCTTTATTAATGCAATAAAACTCAAAACAATAGTTGTGAGAATTTTCTATACATCTGTGCGTTTTGTTTGCGCTAATCTGAGAACCGGCTTCATGGATATAGTTTTAGTTTTCACTAATATATAGCAGTTATGCTAACTTCATTTTCAAGTTCGATTCATTTGAATCTGTCCATAAATAAAAAAAAAATTTAAATTAACATATGTATTTGCAATTCATAGAGCGAGAATAATAAAGTCCTAAAACAATGCAGATGCTATTTCTAAGTGTAAGGCGTAGTTTCTCTAAAGCGAAGCGAGGACGGTTTGTTGGCCTATAATAAATAAGTTTATTTATCGATTTATGAGCTTTTGAAATCTACTGCTGGACATAAGAGTGGACATATAGGTCTCTCCGATCTGGCATCAGTCCGACCAGCTTGGCACCCTGAATACAACGAGAAAATAGATATAATCATTTTTAACATTTTCATTGACCATTCCATATTGAAACTGGTTAAACGTCATTTTACTAAACGAATACATCTTATTCTACAGATAGGTAATAAACGTTCGAACACTTAAACAATAGTTAAGACGAAATTCAATTCACAATCGCAACAACTCCATTATTCATGGCGTGCGCCCGCGCATGCATTCTTGATAACTCGCTGCGTTATTTGCATTCCTCGCCATATATCCGTTCCGTATGATTTTTAGATAGGATTCGAATGAAACCCTTATCTCGTATCTCGTTCATGACGGGGGAGATAAACGAGTGCTAAAAGTAGATAGGGGTCAGATTTAGAGATCGATTTCGTTTGAATGTTGCGCGTGCGCACGGTATGGCTCGGCTTCGTATCAAAGTTATCATAACAACTCCTTAAGTTTTCCACTGCGCGCTCGCGACAGTACCTTCATATTTCGGAGGTTTGGTTAATGGTCTCAAAGATGTATGAAATTGTAAAAGGCGATAGGCGCCAGCAGAGGAATAGTTTTGGGAGTTAATCATTACTATTGAAGTGAGTAAAAATATAAAAATAATAAATAATATTCGAACGCCGGTAAATTAATTTTAGGTTTTGATTAAACAAGAAAATTATTAATATGTAATTCTCGCCTACTCATCTATGAGTCTTTTGGTAGAAGAAACTGAAAAGTTTAAGAGTAATTAAAAAAATAATTATGCCACTACTAGCTCCATCTATACTTAACAAGCAAAACACATAAGTATAATGCATGTCTTACTTATAATATATAAAACACACGCGGAAATAAAATAGACGAATATAGGTCATATAGATGAATTTAATTTGTATAAATAGAAAATTATCATTTTAAATTAAGTACTGAGGTACTTGACGGTAAAAAGTATTCTCTTTGTCTATATATAATACCTATTAATTATAATAATAGAGTTAATACCTTTAACTTTGATTGCCTGGAAGAAGCGTTCTTAGCGATAATACCGCCTATTGCTGACACCACATGTTTTTTTCATAGTTATTTCTTTTTGGGCGCAATAAAGAATATGTACCTACTTTAAAACATAAACTCACAAATATTTGCAAATTCAAATTATCTGTTTCAAAATGAAAATGCGAATAATACCATACCACTTTAATAATATAAACACGGGCCAACATAGCTTTAAGGTATTATGCCTACATTTGTACGCCTGTACGATTTACGCACATTGCCGCTGGTCGCATTAATTGGGAATAGCGAAAATCCTTATATCTGGGTTGGCGTCGATACAAAAGCAAGTAAAAAAGACATAGAAAAGAACGGTGGCGCTGCATTCAATGATCACGTCACAAAACTATCTATTTATTTTCCCTATATCCCATGTTAACTCAAAAGTTACCACATGGACTTTTAAGCAACTAGGTGTTTAGATGTATGAGATAAGTGCGAAAAATATTAGAACGCTTGATATAAATATGTAACAATTGAGTCGGGTGCGGTTGGTGTTTGCGAAGGTGAAGATCACGTTTCTCGAGGCGACGCGACGTCAGGTATCTAGTACATCATAAAGATCAGTTTATACTGGCCTCACCATATTGATAAACAAGTTTAGCTTCATTCCACATGCAACCTTAATAACAGGATAGTAAGTCGATTTGTAATTGCACTTTGTAAAATATCTAATTTCAAAAAGTCAGTCCATTTAAGAGTGTACCCTAGTGTACTATAGGGTACAAAATCTAAACCTATCAGATCGATGCGTCCATAGATGAGTCAGAAGGTTTGATCGAGTGTCGTTGCGGCCTAAATGCGACTGACCCACATTGCGTCTTTGCAGTTACGGTCATGTTGGATGTCATCATTCGTCGTGCTAACTGGGCTAAACGTTGCTCGTACTTCTCCCATACGAGAAACGATGCCTATATCAGTAACGGCAGCTTATTGATCGTATTATTGTGCCGTCTTTACGAAAAGTGCGGTGGTTCGAATTTTGAGTATCATTCACTTTCATTATTAATCAGTAGTTTCAGTATGAATTTTCTTAGACTGTTTTCGTGTATTGTTTTTTTTTTTGAAGTGTAACTACAATGTGTGGGTGAGACAACATAATAATTATATTTTTAAGAGGCGTTCTCTCTGCACCCGCTCAGAAGGGGTTGTTGGAGCTGTGGCAAAGTTCGTCTTTCGCTCTGTCCTGCGAAATTAAGATTTTCATCAGTTTTTTTTCTGCAACTTGAAGCTCCGTTTTATGTTATATTTTGATCCTAATGTTGTTTGCTATTGTGATAATGTTATGTTTTGGTAAAAGTCATCAATATAGTTTCTTAATTAATTATTACTGCCGGTCGTGTATCATCATTCAGTGAGATGTATTACTGATTTTAATGATTATTATTAATAAAATATATTTTTATAATACTCGCGAATGTTGCTTTTGACCAATGTATGACGTAAAAATAGTTACAATTTACAAAATAGAGAATTATTTGAATTTAGGGGGCTATATTGAAGGAAACACTTTGACGCATGGATCAATTAGAATTATAACGAAGTAAAGTAAGCACCTCTACTTATTTCTCGTCGCTCTTCATCTATTGTCTACTTACTACATTTTTCTCGTCTCTTTTTACTTTCATGTTGGTCCTTAAATTGGTTTGGTAGAAACCTCAACTAAAGAAGAAAGACCGCATTTTTTCTCTAGTATATTTCCTTTAGATGAAACATTATAAATAAATATAAACACTTAGGCATTATATTGTAAAATTATATGCAGATACAAGTTTTCTGTATACAAAAGTTTGTTGAACGCCATTTTAGTGGATACTTGTCCGAATTCCAACCACATGCTGTTAACAATGTTAGTGTCTTGCATTCTGTGTTAGGAAACTTATTTTCATGGTTTCTTCGCCATGACAAGGATGTTTTTGAAGCAATTATTAAGCCGTACGATCATAAATAATATTTATACGAGAACAAAGATAGATAATGATTTTGTAACCTCTTCCAATTCACCATCAGCCTTAAAATGGCTCAACACCAACTGCCGCATTACAGCTGCTTCATTCAGAACAAGTACTGAACGTTAAATAACATTTTTTTTATATAAAAATAGAAGAAAAACTCGCTTTAAGGATCGTTGGAGGCAAACCGCTTTATAGAGAGCAGAAAATGCACAAATCTTCTTTTTGTACTGAGCGCCGAGAACTGGGTTATCTTTTATCTCGTAGTTTCACAAACGTTGACTGTGAACTCGTTTTTAACTAAAGGGCATGTTCACTTTAAGGATATGTTAGCTTATGGATTATATGCCCATTAGGCGCATAGCAGGGCACTAGTCGTTCAGACTTAGAGTGTGGTGAATTGTTCAGTTGCAGTTTTATCGGGTTTGTTTAACCAAATAATCCAACGAAACAATATTGATAGAAAGCCTTCGATGTGACTTGCCGACTGCATTTACCACTTATCAGCAACAACCAGCCCTACAGCTTCAGTTCCCTCTGAAGCTCGGAAGCGATCGATAAATTTTACCGCTAGATGTCACCCGACGAACGTGCGGTCCTTAACTCCGTTAATCGCTTCTGATTGCCAGAATTGACGATCTCGTAGAACGGTTGTTACTGACGTTGCCTATTGGGCGAAAGGTTTCGGGTTCGATTGCTGGCAGATTTTTATATGGTAGCAACATTCGTGTGTTCCCTTCATACACGTTATTTGAGCACCGTGACTACACCAGCCGCTTAGTCACACTATAACACGCACACTGTCATATTGGTGACCTCTACATTGGTGACCTCGACGTGATTTGAACACGCAACCTTCTGATATTTTGTCCGGTTGTCATTGGTATATTAGCGTCATATTCGTTCATGCTTTTCCTAGTGCGGACATGTGAGTTTTTTTGAAAATGAAAAATGATTAATTCAGTAACCAACAATACAATAAAATCACTGCCACTAGCTCCCACACTAGGATTCCCTGTATGGTGGGAAGCTAGGATTCACCCTTTCGGAAATAAATAACTTTTAATACTTTTTAATCCATCTATTATAAGTGTTTTAAGAAGAGCTTGTTCATTTAAAGTTACATATAAGTACCGGTTTTAAATTACAATTTAAATTAAAAATCGCATGAAAATTCGTACAGTGTTTTTTAAGATTATCCCGTTCAAACAGAAAAATATTTTGATTATACAATTAAAATATACTACGGAAATCTCCATATAACATCCACCGAAGCATACTAACAAATAATGCAATCTTGAGGCCTCTCGATCTGATGACAGAAAGATACTAACAAAGCACTAATTCCTTTCGTCCCCAATTTATATCTGTCACTTTTGGTGGCCCGGTCGGCGTAAAAATATTGTTTTTACTTATCCTGGGGGCGTGGGGGCGCTAGGAGGGCAGGGGGCGTAATTACTTGAAGCCAGACAGGCCCAGGGGGTCGGTATTACTAACGGGCTCGCGGCGAACCCCGGTTTTTGTATGACGGAGAATTTTTCTTAATCCAAGAAAGGCTGCGTAAGGACTCTGTGGTGTGGTGGTGGGTATTTATTAAACAAGCGATTTTATCCTGCGCCTTGGATGGTACGGCGTTTTATGATGTTATGAGCCCCGTACTGGCATGTGTGAGATAGTATTCATATTTGAAAAGTCGTAAAGTTTATGCAGCGAAGCTCTTATGCGGTCCATGCGGGTCAACAACACTTTTAACCGAATCACCGAATTTCAGCTTTTTAAATAGCCGATAACAGAAGGATTTAGCTTATGATCGTAAGTGGCCATCGGTGCCCATCTACCTTGGTAAAATCAAATCCAATTCATTAGGTACTCTGTAAATTCACTTATACACGTATTTTTTGCCTCTACTGCCGTGTCGAAACGGTTCTTTACTCGTTAGGAGGAGATGAAACAGCGAAAGAAACTCCTCAGCACATGTTTAACTTAGCAATTACAAAGTGAGTTTTAACCTGCGAGGAATACTACAAATATAGTTTTTTCGAATGCAGAGGTAAACGTATGATTTTTTGACTTGCCACATATGCATATATGCCTCAGAAATATGTTATAGAATTAAGGTTCTAAGACAGGAACCTTATTAACGTACAATACAATATCCTAAAATCAACGACATGCTATAGGAAAAAAACCTCGTTGTTCAGGTACCGAGATTGGTAAACAGTCAAGGACGGATGGCACTTTATAGATACTACAATAAGAAGTGATAATTGTACTATGAACGCCGAATAACCTAGCCGCGATGGCCGTCCTGGTAATGATTAGAAACCGTTCTTATACATTTTCATGTTACACCGTTGACTCTAACTCGCTAACTCTTCTCCAAAACATACTATTCCATAGAAATTAAATTCCGAGCTAATCGTACATTCATTTCTAGTCTTGACCCCGTTTAATATATTGAACGCGTAGCTGAAGCGTCCGCCCTGACTTGCCCTTAAATATGCAAACGTAGGGAGACTGCTGCGTCGCTCCTGAGGGCCCTGTTCCCCTAGTAGCGAGCGTGATAAATATAGTAGGAAATACGTAATAAATATCAGGTAAACAAAATATGTCTGTATGTGTGTTTAGGAACTGTAGTGCCTACTGAAGGCCCTACGCACACTATGGATAACCTGTGTCCGACATATTGCATTAGGAAAAATTTGATTATATTGAAATAATTCTCCAAACTATGATTTTAAACTCATGTATGTCATCGCGAACATAATACATTTTAACTGCAACGGGTACTTACGATTTTCGTGTTTTACCGATGTTTGGAATATGTAATTGTTCGAAATATAAGTAAAACACAAATCGTGACTACCCGTTACAGTTAAGATTCTACAAAACTGACTTTAAAAAAACTTAAAAAAAATCATTTTTCCATCAGATAACTTCTTGATTGTTCTATTTATTAGAACAGTTAGTGAATACGATATTGGGAGCATTCCAAACGACGACTTCTGCACCTGGCAACATATAACACCAGGACACTGAGGACCG
>DWPT01001634.1:0-18120 GCA_018251895.1 Agathymus mariae mariae
TAAAATAAAGATTCACATGTTTTTCCATTTTTTTATATTCATTCCCAGAGGGTGTAGAAGAGGGGATGAATGTTTTCTAACAAACGCATACCGAGTCGAAACTGCTACACTTAGAAACTCCAAATTTTGACTGTAGATTTATTTCATAACATTAACTACAAATAAAAAAGGAAACGTCAAATATGAAAACAGGTAAGATACAACAGGAATTGAAAAAACCCTTAGTAGTAGAAATAGGGGATGAAAGTTTGTATGATGACTTAGTTAAAACTTAAATTATTTGCATAAAACTTTATACAAATACCTACAGACGACTGTACAATGTACAAGTATATCGGTATATTTTTATTATATTTTGTTCTCTCAGTTGTTCGATTAGATAAGGGTATTTTCGTCATTATTATTATTTGTTGTTTTCATTAGGATTGTTAGGTAGGTACGTAATATCGGTATCTCCTTTTGTGTATTTCTTATAATATGTAACTAACTTAATTCTAGGTTTGCATGTTTATTTTTGTAACACGTTTTTCATAATATTTTATTTATTTAACATCATAAATAAAATAGTATATAGAAGTTATTTCCCAGATCTATAGTTATTATTTTTTTTTGTTTTGTTTACATTCATTTTTCAAATGTAGAGTAAAAATTATAGATTTTTAATTAACTTGCTAATATAATATTTACCAAGGGAGTTATTTCGGTCCAATACAGTAATTTTGTAGAAGTTTCTCTTTCTTCAGGTGCCTTTAGAAATTTGGAAAACACTCGATCATTGTAGTTTTTAAGATATTTGACAAAGTTCGGCTCACGCACATGATGCAAAAGCATTCTCAAACAAAAACATTCCAGATTTCACACTAGGCCAATTCTGAATGTGTATTCCTTGAATTCGGCGTTTTCATTCTCTTCGCGTAGTATTCCATATGCAATATCTCGGTACTGAGGTACATAGAGAAGTGTTCTTGCGAATACGTCATGTATTCAAAGATCCAAAAAACCGGTGAGTATTGTTTTCGGAAGGGAAATTAGTCTCTCTTGGAAATTATTTTCAATGAAATAGACACGTTCACCATTCTCTAGGTGCACTCTGAGGTGTGTGAAGGTAAGGCGCCCTTCATGTAATTGGAATCCTAAGAACCACTACACGGCTTACTGCTGATATAAGACTGATATGTGTGGACTTCATCTTATTCATTTTTAGAGCTGGATATATTTTTTTTTAAATCATGTGTTATCGACAATGTGACAGAATTCACGTCAGTGTAATAATGCCATTTGAACTGCCGGTGATTGCTGCTTTCAGGAGAAACTTACAGACAACTACAACAGTTTGTATCTATATTATCAAAATAAGTATCGTAAACAATTTAAATTTTCACCCAAAGTAACTATTCCACGCGGACGAAATTGCGGGCAAAAGCTACTTTAATAATAAATCAAATTCGAAATAGTTCACATTTCTATTTTCATGAAACATTCTAAATTTAAATTCAATAAATATTTTTGTGGCCAGCATTCAATATTCAAAAGTTTTCATTATGTAACAGAACCTATGACCCGACTAGGTTGACAGTTATTAACATCAGGACAGCCGACAGATATCGTCATAAACTCTCCAGTATTTTTTTCATCACTTTAAATTAGCTGTAAATAAATTACGATTATGTTTTACTTACAATGAAGGTTGAACTTTGACATGATTTGGCAGAAATGCGTTTCTTTTATCATCACATTTCTTCGTTAAAATATTGTGCATTGGGCCGACCATAGACCATCCTTTGGGAACGGAAACGTCGAATAGAACACGGAGCATGCGTTCTTGAATAGTGACGGGTGCAGACATATAATTGGTGATTTGAAATGTATCCGCATTGCCGGTGCCACGCAGGATCTCATATTGCAAAATCATGCGACATTTTAACTTTATCGTAACCGTGGATAGGACGAGAACACAGTTCAATCAAATGACACAGCAAAAACTAAATAGCCAATTATGAAACAGAAGTGTAACTTAAATTTGTATTAAGGATTTTAAAACAAACGTTTTAAGTTCAAAGTTGGCTGCAACGAGATTCGGCATATCCCTAAGTAGAACCTAAAATGATCTGTAGTTTTTCCTACCGCATTGCGTTACTCATTCAATTAAAACTCTCGGTGAGTCCAATGGCTCGCTCCGTCAACGTCCCGTCGACAGAAATGTAATAAGTACCCACATAAAATGGTTTAAGCGCGGAAAATATCATTACAGTTTAATGGTTTTATATTCAGGAGACGCTCTAAAACTTTAAATTGATTTAAAATTTACGAATCATGCCGCGTTATGACACAATAAAAACATACGCTTTTATAATTATATCGTATTTTGGTGCTGAAAACTCATACTATTATTTATTTTATTTATATTCTTTTATTATATTTGTAAAATTATTCTATATATATATATATAACAAATTAATTATCTAAGTTAAATGTTTTGCGGAAATTTATATCAACATACGAGTATATTCAATTGAAACTGTGTGTTAATTAAAATTCTATTATTTAAATGTTTCTTACTATGAGTACCGTAGTGAACCTAATAAATGAAAATAAAATAAATTGGCAGATAAAAGTACCTATAACAATATTAAATTAGAATTAATTTACTTTGCAACAATCCGCAAGCGCAATGTATGATGGTATATACTTCTATACATGCATAGAACCTCGCTCCCTCCCACGAAGGAAAAACTGCATTTATGATAAATAAAAGTATATACCAACATACACACCGTCACCAACACGTGTTTCGCTCAGAAACGGAGCATCATCAGGGTAAGCTTTTCCTAAGAATTAATTAATAATAAAGAAAGCAAAGTAGCTCCTGATACTTTCAACTATAACAATTATTTTATTTTACAAATTACTTGCAGATGGTCATGTATAGATGATCCATTCATCTATCGAGTTACGTATATTATACGCCTTGAATTATATAATTGTAGCATAATTATATCGTGTTATAATAACATATATAATACTCAATAATTACTCAATAGTCAAAGTAAATACTCATTATTACTCAATAAATTCAGACGCAGATACGAGAAGACAACATAATGCTAATACCGTTCTTAGTTTCGAATCGTAACGAGATTCAGACTAGCTAGTTCAGATGTTTTTGTTTAATTTATAGAGAAATAAGCGAGAAACTTTCGTATTATTATTGATATTGATATATTAGATATGAAGAAATAACTGAATCGATATATTATGGACAGTTTCTTCAATGAGGTAGGTATTATATTGTTTGCACGTTAGTCTATTTTTTTTATCAACCTTTTTATTATGATTAACTTACTCATCTTGGTTAGCAACGCTTCTGAATGATTATTTTAAAGCTACATTAACCATCAAAATAAGACGATTGCTCGTTCCGTCAACGTCCCGTCGCTGCAATTTATTAACATTCGCAGCCCCGAGCGCAAACTTTATTAACTGCTTGTGAAATTCGAAAATTGCACGTGGAACTAGCTCGCAGTAAACCAACTATTTAGAGCTAAAACTAACATTTGCCATCATATAGTGGATCTAGTGCGGTTTTATGCACATGTGGAGATAATTATAGGTATTACATTCGTTACAAGTATAAGTATTCTCGTAAGCTTAGGTTTTCTTCATTTGTAACTTACTTTTGCGGGGATTATTTTCTAATGACATTTTTAGTGTTTTCGTTTAGAGTGAAGTAAGATGAAGTACGAGTTCTTTCAACAAATATCTGTCCATTTATCTTTTGGATACAATTTACACGTTGCCATTATATTATCATCGTTATTATCACTGAGTGAGATGGATTCATTAACAAAAGCAAGCAATAACAAAAATATTACCAAAAACCTTATAATAAAAACGAGTATAATAAAAAATCTATAAATAAAAAATCGCGTGCATTTTTAAATCCCTTCTCCATGTAGAATATTTCCCTTCACAAGCATCAATCGAAGGCCCGGAAAGACTGAACTGGATCGCAATAAACCTTTTTTTACTGCGGACATGGAAATTATTCCGCAGTGTAAGCTCAATTCAATCAAGTCATAGCCATAAACTCCCGATATCACAGGCATGTAGCAGCAATAATTGGAATAATGACTTATTGAGCTGTCGTAAAGGTTTGCGCGACGGAGATATGGTCAAAGCACCCACGGAGAATATAGATGAGATAGAATCGATAAAAGATTTAGAGTCTAATGATGTTAGTGAATCGGAATGGGATGAAATGGCGTCGGAGGAATAACATCACCATGATATTGAACAATAAAAAGGTCGGATTTATGGATGCTGCAATGAACAATGTTTTGATGTTTCTGTATTATATATCTTGTAAGAAATCATAATTTACCATAGTTTTGGAGATACGAAGGAGACAAAAAGACACGTAATTCTAATGTAATCCGTTCCAGTTAATAGGACTTCAAATAGAATTTACGTAAGAATTCCAGTCGGTCACCGATATGTTGTTACTCTTTGCAGATTGCATTTAAGCTATCTCATATTACATATTTTAATGCAATAGACGTCTATAGGGACGTTATATCCTTTAAAACTAAAGTTGTTTATTTCTAAGTATACCTAGCTTTTGTAGTGTTCCAATTTAAGATGTATTTTTGAATTTAAACGAGATGAGAAGTAGCGCGAGAGTTTGTATTTTAAGACCATTCATAGATGTTTACCATGAAAGCAACGACACGGCATACATCAAGATGCACGAATGCGATGCTGGAATAAATCACAATTTAAAAATAAACCGCATAAGCACAAAAGTTCGCCAAGAAAGGTTTCCCCGCAAGCATTCCCGGGCATATTTTAAATTGTACCTTTGAAATAGGTGGGTACATGAACTATTTTCATTTGAAACTTAACCGTTAGTACACGGTTTAAGTCTCAATTTCTTTTCCTAGCGAATCGTTCATCGGAATAATTTAATAACTGATTTTAAACTGTAATACACTGTTTTGAAGTTCAAATTTGAAAGCAAGGAATAAGTGGATGCGTTCCTCCAGTGGCAGGTCCCAGGAGTGAGATTCCGGAGGAAGAATATGTCGTACGGCAAACTTGTTTATTGTCAGGAATTACTTAAACTACTGACATTTTACTTGTTCTTTACATATCTTCAATATTTTATGCATACTTAGTACCGTTGTGGAGTGCGAGGCGGTAAAATTATATGACACGTTTTATGTTTCAATACAGTTTTTATACAATGTATAGATGAATATTATTAGTATTATGTAGTTTTAAGTATTATTAAGTATTTTTTAGACTTAACCAACTATTTAGTATCGTTCCTAATTTCTTCAATAATCTGATCAACATCGCTGGTATTTTCGTGTGATTCGGTATTTAAATATTATATTGCATTTATCACTGTTCCATTATTACATTGTTATTACAAGATATCATAATACCGATATTAAAAGTATCAGTTGTGTATCAGTATTTGTAACTTTGATTTGTTTAAGTGTTCCGATGTAAAATCCTAAAAGAATTACATGAGAGACGTAATAAAACATTTAAGGCCAATAACAAGTGTCATCCACTTTCCGTAACTGTACATGATATCGGCAATAAACGTAAAGGAAAAACGACCCTAGCACGTATGATGGTAAGCGTTATATACAATATCAGGGTCGTAATACAGCAATCATAATTTCTTTATCGACACTTCTCGCTATAAAAACAATGCTATTAAATATTTATGCGTACGTAGTTATATTTTGTTCGTGCTCTGTTTGCAGTGATCAGATTTTATATGTTACTAACAATTTGCAGCTATAAATCTATTTATTTGTAATTACTTGATTATTCTTATTTAGGGTTCGTACATGCGGGGTATTATGTAAATGTGGTTTCCTCCGGCATAAGCGTGTATTTCTTATTTCGTTTCAGAACTTGATACAATAAAGGTAACCTATTCAGTCATGCCGACTTTATTCACATACTGTCGACTCTTTACTGTACTAAATTAGTATTAATTTACCTTGCAACAATCCGCAAGCAACTCTATAACAATGAATTTCCGCAAAGTAACGCCTAATACTATCAACTATATCTTTTCCGTACATTATGACCTGACATTGTGACCTTACAGTATTCTTATGCATCTAAATAAATAAACTCGTGTTAGCTACCACTCTTTCTAGGATTTACGAGATTTATTGGTAAGCACCAATGGCGACTTCTAAAAAAAACATAAAAATTAACGAAATAAAAATCTGTAATGTTACAATTTAGAGTAAAATAATACGATGTATTATTATTTTTTTATTATTAAATAAGACCACACATGCCCCCGCACTAGGACTTAATGTGACACGGGAGGCGTGGACATATATAAATATCATCATAAATATATATATAACGCGGAAGCAAACATTTATCTGACACATTGACCGTATTGGGTCAGCCTAGAATACTGGTCCCGACCCCACGCTGGCAGAACAGGGTGTCGTGAAGGCGACAGAAGCCAGCCTGCATGGTGGTAGGGCTTCGCGTAAGAATTATATTATCAGTATTATTATTAAGCCATAAATATTATTACTGGTATTATTATCTTTCCGTGAAATCTGCCAAACGACTCGTCGTGTTACGGCTGGGGGCATGACAGCCAATACTTTGTTTCTTTTCTTTCTTCTTGGCCAACGACGCATCAGTGATACATTTTACCTTGCTGATGACTATGGGCGACGGTGACCACTTACTATCAGATGGCTCGTTTATTCGTTGGGCGAGTATTTACATAACAAAAAAATCACAGATTTCGTGCCTCACACGAATATCGAGCACATTGGAAATGTATCTACGGAATTCGAAAAGTATTGTCACTGAGCGACGAGTGTCGTTGTGAAAAAAAAAAATGTCGTTCTAACTTTTTGACTTTTTTTCCAAAAGGTTAGGGTACAGGGCAAACCCTTAACTCGATCGTCTTTGTTTTGAGCTCAAATTGTAGCTGACTAAATCGTACAGAGGAGTTTTTCTCAAATTTTTGATATCATTCTTCGTTCTTCATTCTTTCCAAAATATCGAGCACCAAAATCAAAAATTCATATTTTTTTTTCACTATTTCGGCCATACCTTTTTTCGTTTTTGAATTGCTCGAATATTTCTTTTTGCACCTTACAGTTCTCGTGAATCCGCGTCTTTTAAACCTTTTTTGAATATCATATTGTATAAGGGGATCGCACTTTTTCGTGAAATCGGGGCTTACACTGGAGCGAACGAAAAGAATTTCCAATGTCAAAAAAAACAAACGTCTGGCTCGGTCGGAAGTCGAACCCGGGACTTCTCGCTCAGTAGCAGGTTCACTACAGATTGGACTTCGAGGTCGTCGCATACAAAATAAATTGTTATCATATCTTGTTGATATTTAAACCAGAAAGAGATTAATATCTGAAAGTCTGATCAATGAAAAATTTTGATGTGAAATAAATTTTTTGTTCAGATGAATATAGATTGTAAATATCTCATTTTCAACAATAAATAATAAATACATTGTATTAACATCTGTAATCAATCATAATTGGATGTAACCGGTGATCCCATAGAATAATTACCTTATAAATAATTAAACTTCTACAATTCAGAGGATATTTATAAAAAAAGTTACTCTCTACTGTTTGTTCAGACTAATGTATGAAATTTGAAAAAAAAAAATATTTTAATCTTCTATTATATTCGAGTTTTATATATTTTTATTTCGCCACGATAGGTATTTTCAAAAATTTTCTCCCTTAAACTTTTGTAATTTCAAGTATTATTCAAACAAAATATCGAATACAAATGTGAAATTTATAGTATTCGTTCGTTAAATACATCCATCACAATTTCACATCGAAAATTAACTAGGAAAAAATTTGATACTCGTCTATTTGAGTATCGACACGAAGCCGACGGATTAAAAATAATTGTTATCCGTCAGTGTTGTTGGAGACCGTGTTTGGAATATGTGACAATTTATAGTCACAAAACACGCCCTAAGCCAAATAAAGGAATTGTAAAAGTGTGGAAATCTATGAAGATACTCATGCTGAGTACAATCATATTGGGAGAGAGCATTTTAAGCGTGTTATGAAGCACTTCAGAGGTCATTAACAATAGAACTCTGACAGTAATAGCAGGTATGAAAGTGACATTTTTTACCCCGTGCATTGGCGTTTATTTTCTGATGCGTAATAATTATAACACGTCCGCACATTGCAATTATAATTTAGGTTAGTTTTTGGAAGCGATAAAGAATAGTTTATTTTTATCCGTTAACATATGACAAGGAAGCACGCGTATCAGTTTCCAAAGTTTTTTCGTTGGGGCAACACTTGGTGCCTGTCTTCTGCATTAGATTTTTTTTATTTATTTAATAATTTTATTTTATGTAATGATATACAGAATAGAACACAATCATTACAAAATAATATTAGAAAATTAAGATCTGGATCATATTCCTCCGGTATGTGTACATTTAGTTGTTAAGAAATTTTCAAAGCGACAACAAAAATATAATATTAGGATAAAATTTTACTTTAAATATTGCAATGCACATAGTATAATGACTAATCAGTCCTGCAAAGAACAGCTAGAACTTCTCACCTTAATCTAGAAATATTGTTATTTTATATATATAAACTGTTATTATTTTTAGTGAAGTTAGTTTGGTGTATAATTTTAATGAAAAAGTTATAAAATATTTGCACATTTTCCTATTATCCTTAGAAGAAGAAAACTTAATATTCTTTAAAAAATAATTTTATATCTCCAAAACGCATAATTTAAACGTAATTTGAAACGTAAATATAGTTTTATATATATACCTCTAAAACTATAGGAATGTGTTGGTTCAGCAAAAACATCGTTTCATTAATTAAATTAACATCTTTTTTTATAATCAAATGTAACTCTGCTATAAATTATAAATATGCAAAATTAAGTTTATCTATAATTCGTTAAAGATTTGACAATAGAGTTATTGACTCTTCTCCTCTCTGTATCGTTGTTTCTCCGGTGGTTGGCACCAGTACAATTGTGATTGCAAACCAGGAGCTGCCTTGGTATCCGTGCATAAACTTTTAATAGATTCAAATGTAAATTCAAAATCATATAATAATTTTAGTATTTTGTAAACACTTATGCACATAATTTTTTGCTTCTACTACCGTTTCGAAAAGGTGCCTAAACATTGAGGAGAAGAAACAGCGAAAGAAACTTCTCAGCACATCTTTTAAAACAACACATGGTAATTACAAAAGTTTTAACTTGAGCGGAACTGGTTTTGACACTATTATTTCCAGCCGTCCTTGTCATTAATATATTCATATATACTTTTTTTATGGTAATAGCCGACAAACGAGCAGACGAGCCACCTGACGGTAAGTGGTCACCGTCGCCCGTGGACGTCAGCAAGACCAAAGTTATCACTGATGCGTTGTCGGCCCGGAAACGAGAAGAAGGTAAGCAAGAAGGAACTATACTATAATATTCTTTACCTATAAGCTGTACTTTAACACACCCCTTAAAAGTTTCAATAGGCTTACAATCCGGTAATTCACGTACCAACTTTGGAACCTTATTGTAAAAAGAACTCCCAGCCCCATAGAACCACGCTCAACCTTTTGAAGATGATTTCAAGGCGTAACCAATGCCTATTTCTTGTTTCACGTTTGTATACGCCACTTTTTTGATATATTGAAACCTTGTGGTAGATGGGTAAAAAATTATATATTAGTATCCTTCAAGTTCAAAAAGTGTTTTCAAAACGAAACCAAAAGCCGTCTGGGAATAAATTACTCCAGAAAAGCGTGAAGAGTTGGTAGTGGCGTCGCCGTTGAGGATCAAGGTCTAAAACAAAGACATACCCAAGTAATAGGCGAACTGTTTTGTGTTTTCCACTGCATTTGCCGAACCCTTAAACGCTGATGTTAGTGGATTTGTTTTCAATTTAATTAACCAATAGGAACTTAATTTTATAAAATTCAAATACTTCTAGTTATTCATTGATCTCGTACAAATAAAATTCTAATAAAATAAATCTACGTATAATTTTATTTAGTAGTCAACTATTTTGCATCAGGGCGCACAGTATAACCCAGTATATTTGATTCGACCTCTAGCGATCCCAAATTCCCTGACCTTATATAAACCGTCTTCTGACTTTCTCGGCATACTGGAACATTGCAGAGTTCGGGTATATCGATGGACATTATACTAAATGGTAAAGTAATCGTATTTTTATGTGCCAATAAAGTGTTCGTTTCAGAGTTTTCATTAAGAGCTTTCATTTGCTTTGACCATGAGCTTTGACAAACTCCTACTGAAGCCGAGTCAATCAGTTTTTGTTTACCAGCCCTGTTAAAAATACCATGTACATAATATCACTTTGGGATTTTTTAATTAACGCTGCTTTGATATAATATATAAAAATTGATGCATGAATGTGTTATTACACATTACTTTGGCATCGTCACGGTGAACTATCCCGTTCACATATTTTCGTGCACATGTTACATGTGCGCTATGCATTTGAATGCATGCAAATAGATGTGCATGCAAATGTAATGAATTTGTAGCTAGGATCATTTTTCAGGACTAAAGTCACTGATGGCTACAATGATATAGATATGTATGATCCTTACCAATGTATATAATGCTGCTGTCATGCTGATTTATATTACTACGCTTATAAAAGTAATTTTGTTACTACTTGTTATGAGACAACTCTAGCATATTGGTCTACCAACATTATTGGTCACAAAGAGAGAGGTTGTGAAACCATTTTGAAGAATCAAAGTTATGATGCAGCAGTTGGGTTTCAGTGACCCACAGGAACGTGAGACAACATTCCAACTTAAGCATTCATCGCGGTAATCAGATTCACTTGTATGAAGTTGTATTTACTTAATTATTTTTTTTCACTAAAATAATGAAAATCAAAGTTTATTTTTAAAATCACCTTTGTCGCTCAAATCTCATAACATTCTACCGATGGTTCAAATGCATCGTTGTTGTGTCGACTACCTATTACAATTTATAACTAACGTATTGTTTGAGAAGTACCAACTTTCTAGAATGACGAGTGTGAAGCGGATAGTGGAAGAATATGTTGTTCATGTTTGCGTAACTTACTTACTTACTTACTTACGAATATGGTAAGTAACAAATTAACATGCATAACACGTCAATTATGAAGTTTAGTGTTGCTTAACACATAAACCACATTACAAGTGTGTGCGTAGCTTAGAATATTACCAAAATGTATAAAACAAATTGGAATGAAAACAAAACAAACAGGATACAGAATCAAAACATAGAAAATACAATTTTAATGCTTGAGATGTACAGCAACAGTTTTAATTTGTTTGCGGGTTGCACTGGTGTGCAGTGATTCGTTCATATAGAACTCAAATAAATACAAGCAACGAGCAACTACCCTCAGATAAAACTTATCGTATTTGAAATCTGTCACTGGTATACGTGTCGGAACTGACAAAACCCTAAAACTTTTAAACTGAAGCATGAAGTTTCATATATAGATTTTCACGGGATGATTAGCATGGAAATCAAAATAATTGTAATTGTGTTCAGGCGGCGCGTGATTTTTTATTCTCGCCTGTGAAATCATTATCAATTTGCTTTAACACCATTGCGAAAACCATTAATCGTTTTTCAGAAAGAAATGATTCAAACTTTTACCATCAAGAATAACGTTATTTTAGGCCATAAACTTGCCCGTAGTTTGATATGAAAAAATAATGAGAGCTGTTATAACTTGAGTCGAGTGTAAGTAATCGCGCTCATTTATGGAGGATAATAATTGGTTTGTTTTTTACATTTACACCGCTTTGTACGCGGTAGAGCAAGTTTACCATTGTTGAGTGCGGTGAGCGCCAATCGTCGATCTCTGACGATGTCCGTCTCTTAAGTGAAATATTTTTGTCCTGCATTACGGACACTCATTTCTTTATTAAGACAATGATCGGTAAATGGCGCAACGATATAATTTCGAAATGAACAATAAGGTAAGGTAAAGGCAAATCCTAATAAGATTAAGATAATAAACAAGATCGGACGACACGAAATTGAAAGGCAACGAATATTTTTGATTAAAAGTTATGAAGAATGGAGATTTTGCGGACACAGTTCAAGTACATTCAAAAGAGCGAGTTGGAATATTTTTTATACTCCGTTTTATGTAATGCATAATATATTGACTCGATAAGGGAATTGGTGATTTTTTATTAATAATTTTGATACGTTTTAAGACACTAAGAGATAACACACTAGACAACTTTTAAGAATTGCCGAGAAATTTAAACTTAGATAAAGTAATAAAACAAAATAGCATTGTTGAACTCCGTACTTCAATTCACGGAGGTGGGCGTGGTCGCTTCCAAAAAAACTCAATCAGAATAAGCAATTAATTTTTTAGTAGTTAGTAGTTCGAGTCATCCTACGTGGGGTCGGGCCACCCACTGGCGCGGTCTTTGCGTGGGGAGTACGGGCTTGAGGTACACCTCCTTACCTCGAGGGGACCTACAGCCCCCTATTTAGCGAGGGGTTGTGGGCTTCGGTGGCACTACACGGTTGTACTCGGCCTAGCAGTCGCACCCCAGATGGTCGGGGGGATCATCTCCATGATCTCCTGTGGGAGCAGTCGATCGTCAGGTGGTCGATTGCGGTAATTTATTTATTGTTTAACATTTCAGCATATCGCCTCATCATCAGTATATCGCCTTAGAAGGACCGAGGCTATTTATTAAATAGTCTCCATCGTACGAATGATACAGTGATTAAGTATTTTTAACAACGCTATCTAGTTTCAAGAAATAATAAACTAATGGACCGACAGACATTACATTCGAAACACCAGTTTCAAATTACAAAAAAGAAAAAACATTTTTTCTTGAAATTTGGAAATATTTAAAGCTCAATTTGTCTTTAAGCCTTGTTCTTTTCACTTAGACAACTCAGCAGCAAAAGCAAAGTTTTTTTTTAATTTTATCAATTTAACTTTCCCACGATAACAACGTTCCGCGAACACCCTTTGACGTCCTAATTTCATATTGAAAACTTTCTTAATGAATCTTTGCCAGGTTAAGAGAGATACTGATCAAATTATACTATCTTTTTTACTGTTAAGCGTTTATAATTTACCAGCGACTCGTTTCGACTTCGTTCGAGTTCAAAATTTAATTATTAGGAAGCATACGGAATAATGTACCTTTCAAATCGTACAATAGTTTTTCAAATAGATGCCGTAATTCCGGAGATTTCTTTCTACGTATATTATATACAAACTTACAAAATTACACTCTCTACACACTACATAATATATACAGTTAATTAAGAAGATATGTTGTAATAAGGTTTAACTACCTCGTTCAATAACCTACAAAGATGTATTCCTTTTAAAGTTAAAAAAAAATTTCAGCCTGAAAAAAATACCTGACAGCTGGGCCCTTTTGTCTAAGATACTTCACAAATTCAGATTTTAAAGTAAAATTATTTCAGCAAAACTGTTATTATAGAATGATTACAGCCGTATGGAGATATACAGCAATTTATATAGTGTGTAATACAAGTGTTTTTTTAATGCAGTTTCTTTACGTGAAACGGAATTGAGCCGTGAGCTAAGAAAGCATATCATATCGGAGTGTATTTTTTTTAATGGTAACAGCCGACAAACTAGCAGACATGCCACCTGATGGTAAGTGGTCACCGTCACCCATGGGCATCAGCAAGACTAAAGGTATCACTGATGCGTTGTCGGCCAGAAAATGAGAAGAAGGTAAGAAAGAAAGTACTGGCTCTCAAGCCCCCAGGCGGAACACGAGTCGTTTGGCGGCTGACTCGAGCAGAAGGGTGGTAGCTAGCCAGGCAGGCTTCACGGAAAGGTAGTACCAATAATAATATTAACGATTTAAAAATAATACTGATAATATAATCTTTCACGAAGCCCTACCACCAAGCAGGCTGGCTTCTGTCGCCTCTTACGACACCCTGTTCTGCCAGCGTGGGATTGGGGGGTGTATTCTAGGCCGCCCCAATACGGTTATGTACCACTATGTTAAGACCGTCCTATTGCTGAAGTTATGTTTCATGTCACAAGGAGATATCTTTTTTAAAGCGATGTCGTCCCTGTATTAATGTCGATGGCAAATAATTTGAGTATTTATTGTAACGTAATAGATTAATAAAATACATTGTTTGTATCGTTTGCTTTGATTTATTCAAGAAATATCTACCCATTTTCGCGACAATCTCAACCTTTCTTATTATTATTCAACAACGAACATTTATATCTCTATCTCTCTCTAACGTATAATCTTTCTATTTCTAACTCTAGCTCCTAAATTAAATTGACGACGCAAATTTCCTATACAAATTCCAAGATATTTCCAACAATAAACTGTTTTGGGCAAATAGTAAAAATTATTACTATCAATGACAATTTATGAAATTTGATTTTTGATAGAAAAAAAGCGCATTTTTATTTGTGGCTAGTTTTTCTGGAGTCAATTTTTATAAAAACTTGCCATGGTATGGTCCACACTCTTTTTTTACACCACAATGAGTGGAAAGTGGACTGAAAGTAGATATGTTTTAAAATTTTAGGGTTAACACAATTTAGATTATTTTTTTGTTAAAAACTACAGACATTTTGGAATATCTAAGGGTTGTGCTGGATAGCAGTACTACTTTGGTTGCCGATATTAAAAAAATGAAATATCGATAAAAATTTGGGTATGTTTGATAAAAATATCATAAGGGGTGTCAATTATTGAAGATTTTTTTTTGTAATTCGGAAACAAAGGAGATTTTTGTTTATTTTTTTTTTCTGTCGAGTACTCATGAGCAGGTACATCTCTTTCTCTGCTTATCGTTGAATTTTGGGACATGCTGTATAGTAAAGATTTTTTGGTCCAAACTTAGCTACATATTTAAAAGACGACTAAGTAGTACATGTAACCTGGGTGGAAACTAATTAAATATCTTCGAAGCACACTCTAGGGATACAGTTCACGAGTTTTAGTCCATATGACGGAGACATTACAGGCTCGTACAAATCTGTCCACTCATTATTGCACATTGTTTCATAGTTCAGCAAACCATAATACTTATTTTTACGAGCTCAACTTGTTACTGCAAATAACTTCTAGCTGTGATGTAAGATGTTGGCGTGGTGAAATGTCCATTAGTGGCAATAAAAACTTTATGACGTTCGCTTGGCAAAGTGCTGTCTCGTTTCACACACTGACTTACTTTCCGTTTGAATTTTGTATGTGGAATTTGTTATATTCATTTTTATTCAACATAGATTCGCAATCTCTTAAATATTAGTATATATATCGACATCCTCATTTTAAAAAACCTTAACGTCAATTTCAGGTAAATTGGACAAAGCGGTTTACTAAAGAATTGCAATGCCTCTCTTTCCACATAGGAATACATTATTAATGTTAGTTACCACATTGGTGGTCTCGTCATCTCAGTATTCGTAAACTGTTGTGACATCAATAAGGGCCTATTTGTTATTCACTGGTTTGGTAGCTAGTCTTCCTCATATATAATTGCTATTTAAAAGAGACTTTAAAGAGTTTGTTGAACGATACTCATGAGTTACGACGTGGTAAACATAGGCTAGCCGGTTGTAATGGCTCAGCTAAACTATATAGAGTAGGAAAATAAATTCACTGTTGCCATGGTAACAATTTGTTCCATATCATCCACGGTGCATATTTATTAGTATCAATAAACTTTATAGTGTCCGATATGACCGTACGCAAAATTCCAAACACTAGGATTTACTTATTTTTCGTTACGTCCGTGTAATAAAATGTTTATGTGGGTCTCATATTCGTCATCTTGTCTCCACTTTATATGGTACTATAAGTGTCTTTGTGATTTTATATTTCGCGTTTTACTTACATAAAATGCTTTTTTATCTTTTGAGTGCACGGCGCTATGTATGAACGTGCTGTTGTTCAGTGAGCATACTAATATGAAAATATGAACAAATTTTCAGAATGGTTTTACAAATACATACAGTTTATATGAGTCCATGCCCAATCAACAGTTCAAGGTCAGCCAGAGATTGAATGTTGGCCCACTGTTATTATTACTGATGATAAATGACCTTACAGCAATCTGAATGCCTATTTTACGCAGACGACTTAAAGCTCCTTGACCCAGTTAAAGACTGAGGCTGATTGTACGCCGATACAAAGTTATGTTGATTTTTTTCTGAGATATAGTGGCAGTCCCAAAATGAAATTTAATATCGACAAATATTACATCAGGGACGAATAATATAGCATCGGTGAAGGTTTTATTTTGTTACTGACGGGCGAACAACAACAACAAGGTGGATGGGGGCATCAGGTCGGAGAGTTCTTGGGAACATTCACCATAATAGAGAAGGTAGCGGATGCAAAGGGAGCCTACGTCTCTCCGTAGGCTTAAGTCAGAAGAGTGGTTTTATACTCCTCTAGAGTATGCACCGTCCGGAAAAATGCGCGTCACCCGTACATCATATCATCTGCACAGCAGCGTGTGCCGGAGATTTGTTCTAGCATATTATTGATTGATGTTGAATAGGAGAAAAAACTGAACCTTGGGGTTACGCCATCATTCATCTTTTTTTTATCAGAGCGTGACCAAATCGATAAAGACTGAAATGGCCAAATGGCCATACACCAACTCTCGAGCAGGCCGTATTTTTTTTTTATATTTTATTATATATTATATTTTATTATATAAACCGTATTTTCGGCTTTAGCCAGCTTACAGCCAACGGTTCTCCGCCACTCTCAATGGTTTGGGCCCAGTTATGGGTGAGATATACCAAGAGGTCACCCGCACTGATCAGCTGGTGTCCGTCCAGGTATTTTAGGAGCTGAGCATTTATGATATGTTCCATTGCGATTGGTTTAAAGTTTGATGGGGCGGCACTATCACCTTTATTGGGGATTGAATGTATGAGAACAATCTTCCACGAAGGCGGCACCTTTACTTGCACTGTGGGACAAGGAGAATAGACGTTATTAGAATGATAAGACTGCTTACAGACGTAAAGACAGCTGCTTGTTTATTTTGATTTTTTCGTAGTTTTATCTCTAATGGTATCTGAACGTGGGTTAAAGCAGCCGACATTGATTTAATATTAAGTATTTAAGTAGGCTGTCAATATATTTATAGTAATTTAGTATTTATTCAAAAAATAATAATTAAATATGTCCAAGCAGAAAAGTGATACCCGCAATTGTGAATTTAAAAATAGATATAATTTGGTTACGTCTTCATATTGCTTTCAAACGATTCAGTATAATTTTATGGGGAGTTCGTTTTTACCATGAGGTTTCGAGTTTAATAAGTGATATTGAAACTTTTAAGCGACGTGCTAAAGTACAGCTTATAGGATGTTATAGTATAGATGAATACATTAACGATAAGAAGCCTGGATATAACAGTGTCAGAACCAGCTCCGCGCAGGTTTAAATCTACTTTGTAATTACCATGTGTAGTTTTGAAGTGCTGAGAAGTTTCTTTCGGCGTTGCTTCTCAATGTTAAAGAACAAAAAATTACATGAATAGATTTCAAATATTGCTTATTATTTATTGAGAGCATAGACGAGCTTCGGTGAGAAATTGTGTAGTATTTACGAGCATTTCAGTGAAACATTAATTTGTTAGAAGAATTGCTCTCCAAATGATTTCTATACCCAAGTGCTGGAGGTTTCAGCAAACAAAAGACTACGGTCGTCTAGTACATAAATCAACCTCTGTACATGAGCGGCTAATGGTCCGATAATCGCCGCTCGTAGATGTAGGTAAGATGGACGTAGGAATGTGTCAAAGCTATTGAAAACTACTGTGAACTTTTAGCGTAGGAAAGAATCAATTGCTGCTTACACAAAATAGGGATTAGGTACGTTGTGTTTATTAAGTAGCCCAGATAATATTTAAATGAAATGAAATGAAAATTGTTTATTCGCAGTGTAAACGCCGCAGCTAAACATAATAGAATACACAAAAAAGAGAAAAAAAAAAACATAACTAAAACAAACACGAAACAGGAAACCCGAAGGGTATGCG